>PVHP010015040.1:0-38038 GCA_004024765.1 Zapus hudsonius
AAACAAAAATTCAACCAGCTAAACAAAAACAACAAACAAGCAAGTAAAAAAAGTTTATATACTGTTTTTTGTGACTAATTATATATACACATATATTTTATGTTTATATATGTATAAATAGCTTTGGATGAGAATGTTGTTTACTTTCATGTATGATTCATATTGACTGATTTCAAAAAATACAAATAGTTGTATTTGCTACATGCCTCATATATTCAACAAGGGCATGTGGTAGCTTTTATCTTTCTCTTTGCTCTACTTGTACTTTAGTAACATTTTGGGGGATACAATTCCAAAATATAGGATAAAAGAATAGCATATTTTTAAATCTTGATTTCTGATAAAATAGAAAAGTTAACTATGCTAGATATAATTTTTAAAATTATTTTACTTAGGGCTGGAGAAATGGCTCAGCAGTTCAGGTGATTGCCTGCAAAGCCTAATTACCCGGGTTTGATTTCCCAGAACCCACATAAAGCCAGATGCATCTGGTGTTTATTTGCAGTGACTAGAAGCCCTAGCATGCCCATTCTCTCTCTCTCTCTTTCTCTCTCTCTCTCTCTCTCATCTCCCTCTGCTTGCAAAAATACAATAAATAAATAAAAATTATTTTATGTATAGTTTTTTTTTTTTTTTTGAGAAAGGTTCTATGTAGGCTGGCCTGGGATTTACAATGGTCCTGCCTCAGCTTTTCATGCGCTAGGAGAACAGGCATGTGCCACTATGCCTTTTGATCTTGTCTTTAAGATGTTGCTAGATCCTGTGCATTACTTACTTCCCAATGATTTATTATGTCTCTTGAAACATATGAGCACATAGTTGTATGAAAAATTAACTTTTACTTATTTTCCACAAAGTAAACCTGATTGAGGGGTGGTTTGACAAAAAGGACTTTTACTAACTAGATTAAGTGACAGACTGCTTCATAAACTAAATCAGTAAAATCATCATCTCCTCAGTTTTGGCAAAAAAAATGTTAAATTCCATTATTACAATAACATTTACCAAGAATTATTGTATTGGCAAAGGTGCTTTGATATTAACATTTTTTCTATCACTTCCAAAATATTGGATTAAATGAGATGCCTCTAAGGGAAACAATGGCAGTCATATGCTAAGTCTTAGAATACCTTTTTGATAAATTTCCCAGAAACTGAGTATGACTGGGTAGGGAAATTCTGCAGTTGCTAGATTTCCAATATTTCCTTTTGATAGTGTTTTAAAAGGACCAACAAAGTGAAAGTTGATATATTATTAAAACAATTTTTCAGGATAGAACTTTGAATTTTTTGCTTGTATCTTGGGAGTTACAAGGAAATAAGTGATACTGTTAAAAAGAAAATTCCTCGAATCCCTTTCACTTACACCCTGTCCAAATACTTATATCTATAAAAGTTTAAAAAAATGTATATAGCACTGGAGAGTCAGAGGTGGGAGGATCACTGTGAGGAGTTTGAGGCCACCCTGACACTACATAGTGAGAATTCCAGGTCATCCTGGGCTAGAGAAAGTCCCTACCTTGAAAAACCAAAAAAAAAAAAAAAAAAAAAAAAAAAAAAAAAAAAAAAAAAAAAAAAAAAAAAAAAAAAAAAAAAAAAAAAGTATAGAATTGATGAACTAAACACTTTTTTTGGTTAGGAATTGAACCTATGGCCTTACCTCTGTGAGGAAAAGGCTGTACCACTGAGCTATAAGGTGTCCTAGTCCACGAATCATCTCATAAAGAAATACATTTGTGAAGCTGGGCATGATGGCACACACTCGCAACCCTAGCACCTGGGAGGTAGAGGCAGGAGGATTGGCACTTTAAGGTCATTCTTGGCTGCAGAGCAAGTTCAACTCCAGCTTCTGGGACACATGAAACTATTTCTGGTTCCTTTTGTTAACTGTTCAAATTTTTCTGTTATTCTACAAATTGTGCTTGACTAATATAAGTCAATGGCAGAAGAAGTTTTAATACTTAGAAATTTGAACTCACAGGAAATGTCAATTCTCAAATTAATATGCATATATATCCATGTTTTATTACATAGAATTATGTTGATACAATTTATGAAAGAATTTTTAGCATGCAATTATTTTACTTTAGGATAAGATCTTGGAGTGTGTGGTGGTTTAAATCTAAAATGTCTTCTGTAGATTCGCGTGTTTGAATGCTTAATATCCATTTGGTGGCTCTAAGATTGTGGAAGCTTTAGGAAGTAGAGCCTTGTTGAAGGAAGTGTATCACTGTAGGTGGGCCTTGAGGGCTTACAGTCCAGCCTCACTTGGTGTTCTCTCACTCTACTTTCATCTCTGCAGCTATGGGGAGGTCATCATCCATGCTGCAATGAGATTTTTCAATAATATGGCTGCTTTGGGTCTCCACTCTCATGTGAGTATCCCCTTACCTATGCTCTGTAAGGAAGCCCAATAAATTCATTGGTTCAACAAGCTGAACTTTTGGTGAAATTGTCCTTTATTCTGTTGTGGGTTCTCTGCAAGTGCTCATTGATGTCTCCTCAGAAAAGAGTTCACACTCTAGTCAACTTTTAAATGTATGAGAGAATACTGGGATTATGAAATTAATTTAGTGATGATAACAATAACATTTGACAGATACTGTAGTATTCAGAAGTAATGTGTGATATTCATTTTTGGGTTCAGCAGAGGCCCAGTAGAGACTAGATTTCTAGTACAGTCTGATCAGTGTCTTCTTATTTTATAAATTCACTAGCAAAAAGAATGATTTTGGATGTTTGAAGAGAGGCACTGAACACTGACATTTGTCATGAACTGGGATTAAGGCCTTCGGCAATCCAATGGTCATGACCATGCATTCTATTTTAAGAACCCTCTGAAGGCACACTTGAAGGACTATCACCTAGCCCTCCAAAATATCCTGTAGTTAGGAAGATGGTCACTTGGCAAATGTGTCAGCTTGGGCAAGAGGATGAGGCAAGATATTTCATCATTAGTCAGTTTCTAGGGATAGTTTGGGAAATTGGCAAGAGTGTCCAGGACAAATTGCTGTGCTCACCTAAAAAGTGGGCCTGAGATTTGGGAATAGGGCCTATCACACTCATGGAGAGGTAAAGAAGGTGGCTTGTTAGGATGAGGATAGGTTCAAGTTTGCCTGCAGATTCATGTTGGCTGTCATGGCATAATTATTAAAAGCGCCCCCTTGGCACTCTAAGTGTGTCACAATTGGACTGCACGTTAGTTATGTCACTGTGGTGGTTTGAATATAAGCTGTCTCCATAGATTCATGTGTTTGAATACTTAATCCCTTGTTGGTGAAGGCTGTGGAACCTTTAGGAGGTAGAGCTTTGCAGAGGAAGTGGCAGGAGGGAAGGAGGGGCTTGAGGTGTTATAGCATATCCTCTCTGATTCTCTAGCTACTTTCTCCCTGTTGATGTGAAGATGTGACACAGGCCTCCAGCTCAGGCCTGCCACACTTTCCCCACCATGATGAAACTTGGCACTAGGGAATTGAACTTAGGATGGCAGAATTTACAAGCAAGTACCTTTAACCACTGAGCAATCTTCCCAGCCCTTCACCTCAGTTTTAACAAGTATATTTTAGTTTTATGTTTTAGATGCTCAAAACAGTCAATACAAAAGATTTTTCTTTCTCTCCCTTCATCTCTTTCTTCCTTTCTCTCTCCCTTCCTTCCCTTTTTTCTTCCCCTCCCTTTTGTTTTTTAAGACTGAATCTCATATAGCCAAAGTTGGCCTTTAATTTCTGATCCTCTTGCTTCCATCTCTATAATGCTGCAATTGTAGACATGTACCACCATACCCTGTCAGCAATACAACACATTTTCAACATAGAGAGGTGAGTCCCAAATTAAGAAGGCAAATGCCTAGATAGATGTTCTTTAGTTTATCCCAAGACAACCCATTACAATCCCTTACAATGCTCAGAAAAAGATTAAGACTCATGACATGCCTTATCTATGGCTGAGTGGACCAGAAATACCACAACCACTTCATAGGTGTTTGAAAAGCTGTGTCCAACCTTTTGGTTTCTCTGGGCCACACTGGATGAAGAATGATGGTCTTATGCCATATTATCTAGTACATAGGGAGATTACAGAATTAAGATGTTTAGGCCATGGCTTATTGGTCTAGTGTTGGTTCTCTATCTGTGGTATGGTAGTTAGAATGTATACTCACCATAGATTCAGGTGTTTTTTTATTATTAAAGCTTATAACTTGAGTCTCCAGCCACCTGGCCAGTAAAGGTGTATTTGGGGGCGGATGTGAATTCCAGCCCAGAGAGGTTTGAGCTGTGGCTGTGTTTGTGCTGTTTGTGCTAGTGTTGGTGCTTGCTTATAGTGCTGGCTGCTTGGTGGTATCTCTCTGCTTGGATTTATGAATGTGCTTCTTCCAACATGTTCCAACATGGAACTGCCCCTGAATCTGTAAACCTGAAATAAATCCTGTTTCTCCCATAACCTGTGTCACTATAATGGTGGTGAATGTTTGTTCCTATCTTCCAGGAAAAAGTCACACAACAAAAGTGGATACTAAAACAGAGATCATAGTTAAAGCATACAGATTGAGGTGAAAAATGGGAGTGGGCTGTAAGGTAAGTAGAATCATAGTAAAGCACATAAGGGCCATGTGCAAGGAAACAAAATGAAGATTTTAATATTACATTTGAACCAATAACAAATGAAAAAAGCATTGTGAAAAGCAAATTTTGAAGCTCTCATGGAGCAAAAGAAAGGGACTAAAGGAATACAGCTCAGTGCAGAGCATGTGCTGAGTCTCCAGGCCAGCATGCAAAATTCAGGAACAGAGTGGTTCTTTTTGAAACATGTCTCATGTAGCCCAGGATGGCCTCAAACTTGCCATATAGTTAAGGATTACTTTCAACCCCTTTTCTTTCCTCTTCCTCCCAAGTGTTGGGATTACAGAAGTATGTCATCAGGGAATAGTTTATACTTGTAAGAGACCCTGTCTAGGGGATTTCCTATTTCTGGGAATCTTGTTCCTGCCTCTTCTTGGTCAGGAGCTCTGTATTCTCTCCTCTTGAGCTCTAGAAGATCCCAATATGAGTATTTAGGTGGGACTTGCCATTTTCCAGAACCCCCTCTGCTCTACATTCCTTCCTCATCTTAAGATCTATAACCTCTATAATAAAATATTTCTAAAATTAAAAACAAAAAGACCCTGCCTCAAAGATGGATAGTGTTCCTGAGAACAACACTTGAGGTTATCATCTATACACACACTAACACACACCCCTTAAAAAATCACTAAGATGTATATGGATTATCACAAAAGTAGTCCCAGCACTCATGATAAGAGTCAGGAGGGTCAGAAGTTAAAGGCTAGCTTTGGCTACATGGCAAGTTTGAGACCATTCTAGGCTATATGAGACCTTTTCTCAAAAACAAACAAACAAACAAAAACTCCAACCCCATAAAAGTGTTCAACCTCACTTGTTTAGACAGTGACCACAATGAGGAACATCTAAACCTAACAAAATGGGATGATTTTCTTTTCAAATCACAAAAATCCAGTGCTGGTCAGGGTATGGAAATACTTAGGATGTAATGTCTTCTTTTAAGATCAAAGCCACATTAAGGGTGGTGTCTATCCAAAAACCTAAAAGGGAATCAGAGATAGATCATTCTGGAGCCAAATACAAGAGACCATGACCTGGGGAACACAGATTCAGTTTGTCCCAAATACCACATTCCATGAAGTTTTTATAGTTATAGAATAAAAGAGTCATAAATCAAGACATTTTTCAAAAACATCTATGGATGTTTGTCACTACATAAATGGGTTACAACAATGTGGGGAAATCTCTGCTATAGGGTTCAGATATTATCTGATGACATTCTTAGCTTTTGGATTGGTAGAAGTTAGCATTCTGTTAATATATCCCAAAGGTTTCACATGATTAGTCACAAGGACATTATGTCAGATACAAAAGTGGACATTAGGTCAGATACAAAAGTGGACAGTGACTGGCTATTAAGGAGGCTAAAGATACCCAAAGATGACTTGGCTGTGCAACATTCCAAATCTATAATCCAGGAAGTTCTTACCAGTCAATCTGTTATGTACACTCTTTGGGATAGGTATCGCTTCTTTTGGGAACTTGAGTTCACAGCAAGGAGTATATTAATTATAATAACCTTGCTTGTGTCTAACACATGCAAGGTGCTTAATAAATATGTTGTTGAAATCACTAAGCTAAGAAAAGCCATGCAGCTTTCCTGTAGAGGATTTTGGCTGTCTTGCCATAAAAACAATCATACCTTATGTCCAGTTACTCCAGCTATAAGACATTGACTTGGGGGAAAAAAATCAAAGAAGCATACAAAAGGATGTTTATTCTCATCATATATGTAACAGTGACAGTTTAAAGTAAAACAATTTTTAAATAAAGACTGGGGATATAACTGAGTTGGTAACACGCATGAAGTGTTGGGTTCTGTTCCTACCACAACACAAACTGAGCATGATGGCACAAACCTGTAAACTCTGCAGTCATTCAAGGTCCTTCTTAACTACATAGCAACTCTGACTTTGAGGCTAGCCTGGGCTACATGGGATCCTGTTTAAAACGTGATTAAAATATATTGGGAAGTTAGGACTGATTAGTAAGCATTCATTAAAATATTTTTAGAGATTGGCAGAAACTGTTAAAGGATAGACTATACAAAATAAGGACATAAAATGTTAAATTGTATACAATATAATCAAACATGTTTTAAAATTTATTATTTATGAAAAAGAGAGAGAAAGAGAATGGGTGTCCCACCGCAGCCTCTTGCCACTGCTTTATGTACATCTAACTTTACGTGGGTACAGGGGAATTGAACCCAGGCCAGCAGGCTTTTGCAAGCAAGTGTCTTTAACCACTGAGCTGTCTCACTAGCCCCTAACATGGTTTTAAAATTAATTTATATATGGAACAAATGCTAAGAGGATATTAATCTAAATGTCAGCAGAAGCTATCTCTGCAGTTTTCTTCTTTAAACTCTTTCTATTAATCCTTCTATCCCTTTCCTAATTAGAAAACAAAGCAAGATGCACTGAAATAAAAAGATGGGAATAGTTACCAGTTCCCTTTTGAGGAACAGGAGTTCTCAAACTAGACCACTAGAATCCCCTGCCTGCCCTCTTACTTAATAGGTCTGCATGAAGTACGATTTCTCGCAAGTTCTGGGCTGTGAGAGGGCAACAGAGGGTGAGACAACACAGAAATAGCAGCAAAGAGCCAGATGTGGGTTTCAAGGTCACTCTGGTTCTGATTCTGGCTCTGCCCTTTGTAGGTTTGTGTGGAGCAATGGCTGAAATACTTTAAACCTACACAGCCTCTGCTTCCACACTGGTAAAGTCAAAATCATGCAGACGTCACAGGAGTATGGCTAAGGCTAAGTGACAGAGCTAAAATACTTGACATCTTTAGTGTTGGTCCTTTTCTCATTTATTTCCTCTAAAGATGCAGTGCACTGTTTCCATAACTGGGTTGACAGTGACATGATTTAGGCACAACACAGGTCAAATAAATAATTTCCTCCAAACCTACGTAGAAAAACATGTCTATCTGCCACTACCCAAACCTCCAGTGTTCATGTAACATGTTCGTGTAACAGCAGAACAGTAGCCGATATAGATAATGGTGTTCATTTTGCAGGGATGCTACTATGAGGGTTAAACAAGATACTGTATCCGGTTCTTAGACAGTATTGTAGTCACTTACTCTGTTGCTGTGCAGAAAGAACTCAAGGAAAAGTGGTGTAATGGTTAAGTTTTGTTGTCAACTTGACCTTTCAAGTAATCTTGGGTGGGTCTCTGAGGATGTTCACAGGAAGGCAGCCTCTGAGTAGGGGGCAGGATGTAAAGAAGTTCAAAGGAGCTAGAAGTAAACATCCTTTTCTGTGTGGGCAGTGCAGGAAGGAAATTCCTGAGACTCAGGAAGCCATTAAGTCTGGGGAAGGGTTGCAAGACCCCACACTAAGGCTATATATAAGGGGAAGAAATTCCCTTTGCGCTCCTGCCTGTTCCCTGTTCTGTGTGTGTGGTGTAGGTGGTGGTGGTTTTTTTCTCTCTGCCCAGACCTGTAAAAGGGGAGCAGCCTCTTTTGCATTCTGGAAATTCCCCTGTATCTATAACTACAAATAAATCCTTTCCTCCCAAAAACTGTGCCTGGTTTGAAGATTCATCCAGCGGCATGTGGCTAAGACAAGCAGCTTGTGGAGGAATGGGTTTATTTGGCTTACAGACTTGAGGGGAGACTCCATCCTGGCAGGGGAAACGATGGCATGAGCAG
The DNA here is from genome assembly GCA_004024765.1 of Zapus hudsonius. Taxonomy (NCBI): domain Eukaryota; kingdom Metazoa; phylum Chordata; class Mammalia; order Rodentia; family Dipodidae; genus Zapus; species Zapus hudsonius. The sequence continues at coordinate 8,282 of PVHP010015040.1, forward strand.
AGGGGTGGACATCACCTCCGCCACAGCACTGCAAACAGCAGCAGGAAGGTGTGTCAAACACTGGCAAGGGGAAGCTGGCTTATAACCCCCATAAACCTGCCTCCAACAACACAGTTCCAGCAAGGTTGTAAAACCCAAAATGCCATTAGCTGAGGATTGATAAACCAGAACATATTCATTTGTTTGTGGGAGACACCTGGATCAAAATATGACAGGCAGTAATTTGGCATATGGAAGATGCATAGTAAATGTGGGTTTTTTTTTCCTTTTCCCTTTAACTCAGAGTTTATCCATAGTTATCTCCTGGACCTACTTCAAGTTTACCTAATCTTTCTACCTCAGATTACTCTCTTTTGGGTCACAGTTCACTTGAAGTTAAGCTATTTAGTTCATTTATGTACTAGTAAGAACACACTCTACTTAGACTACTGTACTGGGTGTCCAAGGAGGTCAGTAGAAGACTCTTCCCTGACTTTGAGGTATTTGATTGCAGTGGCAATATGTATGAAAACTTACATAAGCAATGCAAGGCATGGTGGGACACAACATACAGAAAGAAAGTGTTGGAGAAGTGTGCTTCATTTGAGATTATTTTGTTCTCAAGAACTAGAGAAATGACTCTGAACTGTGAGAGAGCTCTGCTTTTGAGGTTAGTACAGTCTATCACAGTTGTGAAGTGGCAGATAGATTTCTAACTATGCCCAAGTCTTTCAGTCGGTTTATTTGTTCTTTCTAAATAGATGGTTGAGCTCAGCCATCTAAAGACAGAGTTCAAGCGGGGTGTGTTGGTGCACACCTTTAATCCCAGTGCTAGGGAGTCAGAGGTAGGAGGATCACCCTGAGTTTGAGGCCACCCTGAGATCAGCCTGGGCTAGAGAGAGAGCCTACCTTGAGGGGAAAAGAAAAAGAATAAATGAAAACAGAGTTCAGACTCCAAAATATTTGGGTTTAAATCCTGGCTTTGCCAGTTGATGTCAATGTGACTTTGGGCAAATTATCTCTATGCTTCAGTTCCCCACTTTTAAGATGGGTTTACTCAAAGCCAGGCTTCATGGTCCATGCCTTTAGTCCCAGTACCCAGGAGATTGAGGTAGGAGGGTTGCCATGAGTTTGAAGCCAGCCTGGGGTACAGAGAATTCCAGAATAGCCTGGACTAGACCATACCTTTAAAATCAACAAAATTTACATTTATATAATGATTGAATAATATATATAGCAAAAGCTGGATGCCATACTACCTAAAAACTATTTAAACCTACCTGTGATTATGATTAAAATGTCCCCCAGGTAGGGGTTCAATTAAATACATGTTAGTCATGCTTGGGGAGGTGAGGTAAGAGGACTGCTTCAAGTTCAAGGCCAAAATTATTTTTAACAATTCCATACATGTATCTAATGTATTTTGATCCTATTTGCCCATTACTTTTACCTCCTCCTCCTGCTGCTGAACCCATTTGTCCCAACTAGTCCCCTTCCCACTTTCACCCCCCCCTTTTTTGTGACCCACTGGGTTAAATTAGGATTGCTTGTTTGAGGGAGGGGGTACTTTTTACTGGAATGGGACATGGGAGCAACAGTTCATCAGAGGCTACACCACTGAAGAACATGACCTAATCGGTGCTGATCAAGACGGAAGTCAATAATTCTAACTCCAAATGCGATTTTCCATCTATTTTAAGATCCACGCCAAGCTTCTCTAGGCAAAAATCGAGCCTTTTAAGGACGGTGCAGAGCAGCCTCGTGGGCTGCTCTGAGGGGATGCTAAGCAGGTGCAACGTCTCACCCTGGAGCTGGCTGCATAAACGTGTGAACTAAGGTGTCAAGGCTGGCTCTCTCTGGAAGGAAGGATGCTATCTTTACCCGGGGAGTTGAGTGACAATGGCACCACTTGAAACAAGAAGCCGCAGCGGCACTTCCAACATCAGCCTGCCCGGTCGGCCCAACTCGCATCGATATTCAGATTAGAGAAAGCAATAGCTTTACCCTTCTCCCCCACCCCCACCCCTTTGGGGCACCCTTCTCCATCCTCCTCAAGTGCATGCTGTGGAAATTCCAGGACGGATTGCAAGCCAAGAGGGCGATCCAATCACTAGGTGGTGGGGAGGACGGGTGGAGGTGAGAAATCGCCTATTTATACTCAGGGAGACCAGAGCCACAGATGTCTTGGCGGCGGGGGAAGGCAGGTTTTGGCACGAGGCAATCTGCGGACGGAGAAGGTAGGTACCAACCACCATCCAAGTCTTCCGCGTTTGACAGGCGCCAATCACACAGCCCTCCCCTGGGTCCGCGCTCGGGCGCATCGAGCTACTTCTAGTTCAACTGCACAGGAAAGCAGCAGGTGCGTCCCGGCTCCCGTATGGACCGGCCGAGGGCCCCGGACAGCTGACAGCACCTAAATCGGGGCGTCTGCAGCCTGCACCCAGCCGTCTGCGGTTCCTGGGGCGTCACGGGGGCGCGAGCCCCCCCCAGTCGGCACCACGTTCCCGTCCCCCTCTCTCCTGCGCCTCCGCTCAGGTGACGTTCGGAAGCCCCCCAAGACCAGCTCGGGGTGAGGCGGCTAAATCCAATCCTTCAGGTGTTAAGAGTCTGGAACCGGGTGTAAACCACAATTCCCAGAGTGCATCGGGCCGGGAGAGGAGGTCGCAGATACGATGGCCTCCAAGAGTGGAACGTGCATTGGAAAAACTAGTCTCGGGCGTATTTGCAGGATGTGTTTGGACACCCGAATCTCCACGTTTCCACCACCCAACTCGCACCTACCAGGCCCCGGAGGCAGCCCACTTAGGCGCGCCCGCCCCTGAGGCATTTCGGGAGTTGTAGTTCAGCTTTCGAGCTGTGCCGAACTACTTTACCCAGCGTGCCCTGCGGTCGGGAGATAGCAACGTTCTCTCCTTTTCCAATACTCTTTGCTACAAGCCCCTCATTCTCGGTGCCTTTCCCGCCATTGATTCCTTTCCACCTGCCGCGACCGCGGAGGACAAAGCAGCTGGCCCTGACTCCGGACTGCGCCGCTCCGGGCAGCACTTCCGGCTGCGGATCACTTCCGGGTTGGTGGCCGGAGCGGGCGGGAGCGCGAGTGCGTGCGCGCGCGCGCGGTGGGGGCGGGGGGAGGGGCGCGGGGCGGCCTCGGCGCGGGGCGGCGCGGCGCTCGGGGATCAGCTGGCGGGCGGGCAGGCGGGCGCCGGAGCGGCCCCGGCTCTGCGGCAGCGCCGCCTCCTCCGCGTCGCAGGCGGGCGGGCGGGCGGCTGTGGCCATGTCGCGGGGCTGGTAGCTGTGGTCGCCACCGAGCCGCGGTGTGAAAGTGGGTGCCCCGGGCCGGGGCGGGGGTCCGGGTGACGGCCTCCGCCGCTCCGGAGCGCGGGGACTGATTCATCCTTTCTCCGCCTCTGTCACCGCAGGTTGAAACTTCCAGGATCGCTCGCTCCCCGGAGCTCCGGGAGGACGAGGACCGGGAGGAGGGGATCCGCCGCGCGATTGACAGCTGATTCCTGCAGGCGCCCTTCCTCCCGAGCTCCCACCCCACGGCCGGGCTCAGGTGGCTCGTCTCCCGGCTGAGACCCCAGAAGAAATCCTTCCGAGCACCACATCCAGTGACCCTCGATATCTTGCTTAGCTTTTTTTTTTTTTTTTCCTATTTGCAAGATGAAGAAGTTTTTCGACTCCCGGCGAGAGCAGGGCGGCTCTGGCCTGGGCTCGGGCTCCAGTGGAGGCGGGGGCGGCAGCTCGGGCCTGGGCAGCGGCTACATCGGGAGGGTCTTCGGCATCGGCAGACAGCAGGTCACCGTGGACGAGGTGTTGGCGGAAGGTACGATGGAAGCCAGCCTGGGCGCCGGGAATTAAAATCGTGTGCTGATGTGGCAGGACTCTGGTTTCTAGTTGTTATGAATGGGTTTTGACCAGCTGACCCTCCCTTCCCCCTCCCCCCCACACCCTGCACTTTCTCTGTTGTTAGCCATTGTCCTTGAGAGATTTAAAACTGAGATTGGGAAGTGACAAGGCTCAAAGGGTGTGCGGTAGGGGTTGCCTAAATTGTTTACCTCAGTGGCCTTGTATTTTAGGGGTGAGATTTTGCGGATCAAATGAGAAAACCTATGTGTGGAAGTGTAAATAATATTAAATTCAGGGTGATGGATTTGGCTCCCCCACCCCAAGAAAAAAAAAACTTGAAATACTGATGGGAAAGGTGAGGAAGGGGGTATCTTCAATGGACAGGGGTTTCTCTCTAACCAACTTTCCCATTTCTATAAGGAAGAGGATTATCTGGGAATGGAAATAGGGTTTTTGGTGGATTTGACTAAATTTATTTCCTGACCCAACTGTATTGAGGTCCCCAGAATGTAGCTAAATAACAGAATTCATAAGAAATGAATGTGATGTTTTAAACTGAGTATCCTAGGCCCCTCTTCCTCCTAATTTAGTTTTCATTAAGAATTGAGACTGGCTGTCACTGTTTTCTCACTGTCGAAAGGTGCTGTTTAGACATCTTGTGTAAATTCTCTTCTGTGTGTCTTCATTTGTCTATCTGTATTCAGGTAGCTGCATATTTTTATGCCTGAGGCTTTCAGGAAATCTTTGCCTGTCTCTTTTGGTAACCTTAACCTCGACCTTCATAATTATGCCAGACTCATACTTTTCACAGCTCGTTGCTTGCTTATTTTTAATAAAAGCAGCAATTTCCTTGGTATGAAGCAATTCAATCTAATTGTATGGGACCAGCCTGCTGTAGGTTATAGTATAGACTACCAGGGGTTAAAGAAGGGGGAGGCCTCAGTAAGTTTAACATGGTGACAGGGAACAGTTTATTAGCTAGGGAAGAGAGAATGAAAGCTAAAGGGGCCTATTCGTAAAGCAGGTATTTGCAAACTAAGTTTGAAGCAAGCATCTCTACCTGGACCTAGGAAATGCCTGTCATGGTGGGTGCTGCAGGCTGGTGGGTGGATGGAAAAGCGAGAGGCTATTTGGCTGTCAGTTTGTGTAAGCATTGAATTCAACAGGGCCCAGTTTAGGGGAAGAAGGTTGAAGCCTGTACTTGAAAAACACTATTTTGAAAAGATTTTAGACAATGTCCTTGTGAAATTCTTGCTCCTTTTTGTTCTCAGTACTGCTCCAGCTGGACTTATGTGGTCCTGAGTCACTGTCCCTTCTGGACCCTTCCTTGAGAGCTCTGGTGCAGGTTGGGAGATGCTTCTGTATCTGTGCCCAGATCTGTACCCTTGAGTCTGAGCTGACTCTTTCATCTCTGTGCCAAAAGCCCTTGACTGCAGTGGGTGGAGTGTGTGTGAATGATCAGGAGAACCAGGGGTGCAGAGCCTTTTCTTCCCCCTGAACGGTCTTTGCTGACATCAGAGCCCAGGAACATTTCCCTTCCCCTTCCCCTTCCTCTTCCCTTTCTCTTCCTTTTTTTTTTTCAAGCTGGGATGTTGTCTCACCCTGGATGGTGTGGCTCTAAGTGGTGCCTGCTCCCAAGTCTGTAAAGAGTGGTGGGAAAGAGAAAATGCAAAGTTAGTCTTTGGTTTTCCAGGCTGCCTCCTTTTGACTGGAATTCATCCCTGAGAACTGTGTGTCACATCTTATGACATCTTAAAGTGGCGCTTAGGACGTGCATCCCTTCATTCATTCAACCAACAGTTACAGAGTGCCCACAGTGTCTCTGGCTGACACTGTGCTAGGCTTGGGGACATGGCATTAAATTAGATGCTAGAAGTTTGGATTGCTTTAAGAGGTGGTAAATGAACAGGTGTAATAGGGTAATTAATGACATCCTGGAGATAAGCTTAGGGTTTAGTAGCTGCAAATTTTATATTTTGGGGGGCCCGATTTTAGGGAGCCTAGAACTGTTTTCTGGAAGAAGAGACTGGAGGATGAGTAGGAGTTCAGTGTGGCGGCAGCATGGGCAGAGGTTGAGTAGAGAGAGTGTCATATAATTGGATTTGATAATGGTTGTGATTGAACTTGAATTGTTTCCTTAGAAGTATGTAGTTATGTAGGAGTATTCGTGTGGCACCTAAGTTCAAAGACACCACTAAGTTCTAAAAGGGGTGAGAGAGGTCTAAAGTATGTTTGCCTTTATTTTAATGAATAAATTTGTTTCAAAGTGCTGGGTATTGTGCTGACCTTGCTCCTGGTAGCTAGGTACTCATCACTGAGCTCCATCCCCAATCCTGATGTCTGTCTTCAAGGAGCTGCCAGTGAATTTGGGAAGAGAAGACATGCATTCGCACCTATGGTAGTGCACTTATTGGCCCCAACAGTGGAGTCAGATTTAGTTTCAAATTCTGGATCTGTTCTTTACCAGCAATGTGGGTCAAGACATTCCAAGCCTTGTTGGTTCTGTTTCCTATTGCAGTATTCTTAAGGTGTGGAGCCTGGGTTGGGAACATCCTTATCACCTGAGAAATGTTAAAAATGTAGACCTCAGGCCTCACTCTGTAGATTGTGGGTGTGGGGTTTTAACAAGTTCCTAGGTAGTGTCTGGCCCAAGCCGGAGTCCAAGAACCACCCTATGGGGTGGTCTTGAAGATTTAGTAAGGCAGTGTTTATAAAGAATGTAACATTCTTCAGGTATTCCATACATGATAGACATTATTTATCAGTAACGGTATATTTGTAGTTAAAGGTAAATGGGCTAAAACTGGAACATTCTCAAGCAGTCGCTTTGCTCCATTGGGTTTGGGCTGAGCCAGTTGGCCATTGCAAAGGTTTTATCAGCACCTTTAAGGGTCAGCAGATGTTTTGGGTAGCCATGCTTCATGTCCCTTTCCTATCACCCCTTCTCTCTTGAGTTTCCAGGTTCTGACCTTTCTACTAATGCTAGCCAGAGTTTCCTAAGGTCAGTGAGAGTTATACACCAAATGCCCCAGGCAGTGGCCAGGTAGTTTAGGACAGTGATATGATCAAACACATACCTGAGTTTAATGTGGAATTGCAAGACCAAGAAGCAGGTGATAGGTAAGACAGGAGAATGCTGGGCTGCTGTCCAGCCTTGCTGGACTGGTTCGCTAACTAGTGCAGAAGGAATTTGGTTGTCTGGGAGAAAGGTAAAGCTCTCCATCTTCAGTTAGAGGGATGTGACGATCTCTAGCCTGGGTGCCTGGTGAGGATGACATTGTGATATGCTAAATCATGTCTCTGAAGGGAAGATTTGGTTTAAGCTTCCAGAATGAGCTCATTGGGAAAATGAGAGCAATACTTACAGAAGGACTACTGCAAAGCGATGCATTTGTCACACTTCCAAGCTATATATCTATATCTATCACATAAGTAAATAGTGAACACTTGCTGTGTTCAAGACAGCATTCCAGAGTTGATCAGTTCTGAAGAGGTGCCAGCTGGGTCCACTGACTAGTTCTCTCACTTGTACAAAAGGACTCCAGGTCCAGGGCTGATGAGAATGAACACTCTATCAGAAAATTTTCATAATTTCTCCTGTCTACTGAGCAAGGTAGTATAGCTCAAAAATGTCTCCCCCATCCACATATAACATAAAATTTGAATGTCTTGGTGGTATTAATAATCAATAAATGCATGTATTCAGCGAGCCATTTATTAGTGCTTTTCTGTCATATGTGCTGCATCATGGTCCAGAAAAAACAAGTTGGATGGGACTTGGGCTCATAGACCAGTAACTTAGATAAATGTCTCCCACTTAGCCTGAGCCTTGGTGCCTAGCAGATAGTAACAGATGCCAGGAGATGATAAAGAAAAAGAGCCTGGGGTGAGGGTTTGAACTGGAATGGCAGTTACCCGCAGGTGTTCCTGCTAAGGGTTACCCAAGACCTTGCATCCACAGAAGATGGCATGTCCAAAAGTATGGAGTGGCAAGACAGAATAACCAGCCTCAGGAACACCCAGTGTGACTGTTGTGTTAGTACTAATTTCCCCTTCAGAGTGAAGGAAGGACAGAAATTCATGGGTATGTGTTTGGGGTGGGCTAGAATGAAATTCTTGTGCATTTTCTCCCCAACCTACACTTGTATGTGCTTGCTGCTCACTTTCTTCAGTGGCTCTGAGCATCTGGAGGAACTGTCAAGTAACTACAATGCTTTTGCTCCCTACTATGCCTCAGCCCTCTGCTAAGGCTCAGTTGGTTTGGAAAAGGGGTGTCTCAGAAGTATCTGAAGGGGCAAGAAGCAGACAGGCAGATATATGTGTATGTGTGGGGGCAGGATGACCAGTGTTACAGAGTGACTAGGGAAGATGAATGATATATGACTAGAGCAGATCTGATGGTGAGAAAAGGAGTAAGTTCGTGTGGACCTTTGAGTGACAGGCAGAATTAGTTATAAACACCTGAGACCCTCTCTTGACGCAAATACCAGTTTGATCCCTCCTACTTCAGACGTCTTTGCCTGCTAGGAAGTCTGGTTATTTTACAGGCAACTGCAGATTTTCAGGGGGTGGTTTGTGAATGGTGTTTTCCTGGTTTTGGGCAGGATGACAGTTATAGCTTTGCTAAATATAGCCAAATCCAGAATTCAGAGATGAAGTTCAGAATAAGCAGTTGCTGTGGTCAGAGCCTTTCCTTTGTTCTCGCTAATGAAGTGAAGCTCATTTAATGAGAGAGATGAAGAGAGAAGACATGGGTTTTGAGTTGGAGAGTGTTGGGGAGGGACATCTACTTGTACCTCAGTAGCTTAGATGACATGTGAAGTACCTGAGTAAGGCTTGATAAATAGTAATAAAACACCTGAGAATATACTTTACTTGTGGTATATAAAAGTCGACACTTTAGAAAGGGGACTAGTCTCCATGTCCACCTTCATCTTGTACACGTAGAAGAATAGATGCCTTCTGAGCCTTCCTTAGAGATAATTATGATGACTGTTTATATCTAACCAAGAGACTATAGAAATTGAAATGTATTATCTATTAAAGTAGCCTCTAGCCAATGAGAACCTACACTCGCTGTCTACCTTTCTAGAGCCATATTTTGTTGCAGAGCTGCAGAATGAACTTGGGATGGAGGTTTGTCAGTTTACTCCCTGTCTTATCCAGTAAATGTTAACTGCCCTCCTTACATGCCGTGCACCTGCCTTCAGGAACTCATAGTCATGGGTCTTGAGACATGTGAGAAAATTGCTATATTTGTTGAAATGGAAAGGTGTAAAAGTGTGAGGGAAGAGCAGTTAGTTTTGTGTGTGTGGTGTGGGAGTACTCAGGGTAAGCTGAATAAAGGTGACATCTGAGGTGTGTCTTTAAAAATGAGACATTAATGTCAGATGGATAAGATTGGGAGAACATTCTAGGTAAAGGGGATAACCTGGCTAAAGAAATAAACTGTATGGTTTGAGATAAAAGTAATCTGTTTGTGGCCCAGAGTTGTGCTTTCCAGTAAAGTAAACACAGCTATTGAGGACTATATAAATTACTCAAAATTAAATAAAAATAACTTACACTTGAGACAGAATAGGTAGATTTTCAGTTTCCGGCAAGCCATACTTGGTTAGTGTTTATTTTTTTGGACAGGACAGCTAAATCTGCTTTCTCATTACAAAGTGTTGGATAGAGCAGTCTCTAAATCTATGGATAGAATGGCACTATTACTTTAAAAACATGCTGTCCCTTAGTGTAGACTTGCTGTCGTTAGCTAATACCTGATACCTGAGTACGTACTCAGGGTCAAGTTCTGGATTCAAATTCATGTTTTAAATTACAAGTTTTGCTGAACTTCTTGACTGTTTTGGTTGTCATGTGCCTGATAAGAGAATACACCAGGATTAGAAATGACAGCTCTGCCGTTATTTTGTTTATTTCTGCTTGCATTTTGTTTTCGCATGTGTGTGAAGCATGTGTGGTATGGTGGCATGTATAGTGTTGTGCTGTTGATATGGCAGCCCAGATAATGTCCAAGTGTCCCTTTTCATTCCTCGCTCACCTTTTATCCTTGCTATGGAGTCTTACTGATTCGAAGTTTGCTGTTGATGAGTCCCAGTGATTCTCAGGTCTCTGCTCCCCATAGCACTAGGGTTACAAATGTGTGTAGCCATGCCCAGCTGTTTACATGGGTTTTGAAGATTTGAATTCCAGTGATCTTAAGCATGCTTGTACAAGAAGCACACCTAACTGCCTAGCCATTTCTCCCTCCCTGCTTGCATTATTTTTAATTTAAGGTTTTTTCAAAAATTTTAAGTTTCCTACTTGTATTATGAGAGTTAATTTATTTAAAACAATATAATTAGTAAATTCACTTAACCAAGCCCACATGAATCACAGTCTCTCTCTGTGGATTAAAAGGCTATCACAAAGCCCTGCACAGTGGCTCACATCTAATAATCCTATCACTCAGTAGGTTGAAAGAGGAGGATCCCTGTGAGTTCAAGGCTACAGAGTGAGCTCCAGGTCAGCCTGGGCTGGAGTGAAATCCTGCCTCAAGAAAACACTCCCCCCCCCCCCAAAAAAAAAAAGACCGTCACCAGTAACATTAATCTTCTAGTATGAGACACCTTAATGGGAACACTGGTGTTGGGTATTACTAAATATTAAAAGATAAACTCTTCGGGCTAGAGATGTGGTGTAGTTAGTAGAGTGCTTGCCTTGTGTGCATGAAGCCCTGCATAAAACTGAGTGTGCTGACACATGCCTGTAATCCTAGAAGTGGAGGAGAAAGGAGGATCAAAAGTTCAAGGTTGCCGGGCGTGGTGGCGCATGCCTTTAATCCCAGCACTCGGGAGGCAGAGGTAGGAGGATTGCTGTGAGTTCAAGGCCACCCTGAGACTACAGTGAATTCCAGGTCAGCCTGGACTAGAGTGAGACCCTACCTCGAAAAACCAAAAAAAAAAAAAAAAAAAAAAAAAAAGTTCAAGGTTATCCTCAGCTATATAGCAAGTTTGAAGCCAACCTGGTCTGCATGAGACTGTTTCAAAAATACATAAATAAAAAAGCTTTGTATTTTTCACTGTGGTAAAGACAGTTAACAGAATTTACCATTATTAAGTATGTGGTGTGGTATGTATGGTGTGTGCTGCGATGTATGCATGCGTGGGTGCAGATGCAGGAGCCCCATGTGCATGTGTGCAGAGACCAGGGGAGACCATTGGGTTTATCCTCTTACTGCTCATGTGCATATTTCCTTGAGACTGGGGTTACAGATGTACATTACCTTGCTCAGCTTTTTACTTGAGTTTCAGGAAGTCCAACTTGGCTCTCATGCTTCGGCAGCTAGCAGCATTGACCACAGAGCTATCTCCCTAGCCCCACTACAACCATTTTTAAGTGATAGTTTAGTGGCATTAAATATGCTCATAATGTGACAACCATCACCACCATCTTTCTCTGTAACACTTTTCATTTTATAAAATTTGAATTGTGTGCCCACTAAACCATAACTCCCCTTTCTTTACTCCCTCTAGTCTCTGGCAACCACCTCTCTACTTTCTGTTTCTGTGATTTTTGGCAAATACTTTTAAGTGCCTCAAGTTAGTGGAATCATACAGCATTTGCCTCTTGGTGACTGTCTTATTTACTTAGCATCACGTCTCTAAAGTTCATCCATGTTGTAGCATGTTATTTCCCTTTCAAGGCTCATCAGTATTTGTGGCTATTTCATGTTTATTTGTTAGTGGGCTATTGGATGTTATGGTGCTTTGATTCAGGTGTCCCCCATAAATGTAAGTGTCCTGAATGCTTGTTCCCCAGCTGATGGCAATTTTGGAATTGAAATCTTGTTGGAGGTGTGTTGTTGGGGGCAGGCTTATGGGTGTTATAGCCAGTTCCCCTTGCCAGTGTTTGGCACACTCTCCTGATGCTGTTATCCATCAGATGTTGGTCAGGAGATGATGTCATTATCCTCTGATCATGTCATTTTCCCTACCACCATGGAGCTTCCCTTCAGATCTGTAAGCCAAAATAAACCCTTTCCTTCCACAAGCTGGTTTTGGTCAGGTTCTTTTTGCCAACAACGGAAAGCTGACTACAACAGGTACCTTCCATTTTTAGCTATTAGAAATAATGCTATGACATGGGTACATAGGTGAGCAAATATTTAAGTCTCTACATTTAATTATTTTTTGGGTATATACTCAGAATTGCTAGGTAATTTTAATTTAATTTTTTTTGAGGTAGGGTCTCACTCTAGCCCAGGCTGACCTGGAATTTACTGTGTATTCTCAGGATGGCCTCGAACTCACTGAAATCTTCCTACCTCTGCCTCCCAGGTGCTGGGATTAAAGGCTTGTCCCACCATGCCCAGTTCTAATGTAATTTTTTGAAAAGCCAGTCTTAGATATCTTCCAACTGTGACCTGGGATTCTAGTTGCCCCTTAGTCTTTTCATTGCTAAGTGTCTACACTTTTTTTTTTTTTTCCTGGAGACAGGATCTCATATCACCAGGGCTGACCTCAAACTTGTTATGTAGCTGAGGATGGGTGTGGAATTCAAGATCTTCCTACTTTGGTTTCCCAAAATGCTGCAGGTAGAGAGGACTGTGCTTTATATTTTGTTTGGTGATAGTAGAACCTAATTAAAGAATGTTACATAGTATCTCACTGCAGTTTGATTTGCATTTCCCTAACGATTTTATGTTAAAGCATCTGATTTCATATGTTGTTTATTTATTGGAGAAATGTCTGTAAAGTCCTTTGCCCATTTTTGAACCAGTTTGCTTGTTTGTTGAGGTTTAGGTATCTCTGTGTATTCTGGATATTGGTCTTTATTCAAATAGGTGATTTGCAAATATTGCCTCATTCTTTGGATTGCATTTTTATTTTATTTTTAAAAAATATTTTTATTTAGTTAGTTGCAAGCAGAGAGAGATAGAAAGAAGAGAGAAAGACAGGAGAATGGGCACACCAGGCCTCCAGTCACTGCTAACAATCTCCAGATGCATGTGCCACCTTGTTTATCTGGCTTTATGTGAGTACTGGGAAATCAAACCTTTGTCGTTAGACTTTGCAGGCCAGTGCCTTAACCACTGAGACATCTCTCTAGCCCTGGATTGCATTTTTAATTTGAAAATCTTATTTTCTAAGATAGAATAAATATAAATAAAGGGTCTACATTTCTGTTTTACAACCATGAATTGTCTTGGATACCCCCGTTTAGACAGCAGTGGTCTAGAATTGTAGTTGCCAGCCACTCTTTTGAGTCTTCAGAAGCGAGCAAAAGTACTTACTTTGCAAAAGTAAGACTACAGCATATGTAAATTTGCTGAATTTCAGATGTTCCTTAAAGCAAGGATCCTTGAAGGAGAGGTTCTAGAGAAAAGACTAGAACAATTAACCCTCACCAGTCTTTCTTAACATTTCATTCAGTCTTCAGTGACCTCTTTTCCTTCTAGCCCTCCAGGATATAGAGACTATCCTCCACTCCCAGCTCTGCAGTAGGGACTGTTTGTGGGTTTCTCTTGTTTCTCTATATTCATACTATGGTGCCATTTAGAAAGGCAGGGGAGAAGTCTTCCAGTGGTTCTTTATTGCTGCAGTGACTCAGGTGTAGCCGAGAACATGCATGATGCCCAGTGAGCCGTGATGACTCATATGTTATAACAGTGTACCTACATGCTCTCATTTCCTGTTCACAACATCTGTTAAGAGATAGGGTGGGCAGTTACTGCTGTACTGGTGAGAAAACAGTGGCTAGAGTAGGTAAAGAGACTCCCCAAAACCTAAGCACTGAGTTACATTACAAGTGCAGATTTTACAGAAAATTTTCTCATGCCAATATCTTTTTTTCTTTTTTTTTTCTTTTTTTCTTTTTTCCTTTTTTCTTTTTTGTTTCTTCAAGGTAGGGTCTAACTCTAGCTCAGGCTGACCTGGAATTCACTATGTAGTTTCAGACTGGCTTTGAACTCATGGCAGTCCTTCTACCTCTGTCTCCCAAGTTCTGTAATCAAGGGTATGCACTACCACGTCCTGCTCATAATAATCTTTTATTTATTTGCAAGCAGAGAGAGAGAGAGAGAGAGAGAGAGAGAAAGAAAGAATGGGTGCACCACATCCTTTAGCTACTACAAATGAACTCCAGACACATGTTCCACTTTCTGCATCTGGCTTTAATGGGGAATAGAACTTAGGGTGTTAGGCTTTGTAGGCAAGTGCCTTAACCAATGACCCATTTCTCCAGCTCGATAATAATCTTTTAAAATATTTTTATTTATTTGAAAGCAGAGGGAGAGAGGGAGGGAAAGAGAGAGAATGAGAATGGGTGTACCAGGAATTCTTGCTACTACAAATGAACTCCAAATGCATGCACCAATTTGTGCATTTGACATTATGTGGGTACTGGAAAATTAAATCTGGGCCATTAGACTTTGCAAGAAAGTACCTTTAGCCACTGAGGAATCTCCCCAGCCCCATAATAGTTATTTATTTATTTATTTATTTATTTATTTATTTATTTATTTATTTGTGTGTGTGTGTGTGTGTGTGTGTGTGTGTGTTGGGGGGAATCATTATTGGTGATGGAACCCAAGGGCTTGTATATAGTAGGCTAGGCATGTGATGTGTTTTACCACTGATCTACACCCTGACCCCTTCCATAACATTCTTGACCTTTAATAACACTTTTCAGCTGAGTTTCCTTATAAGCATTTCAAGTCAAGAGATGCTTTTATAACATTTTGGGTTATTGTAACAAAATAAAAATTCCTTAAGCTGGGTAGATGGTAACAGAAAATTGATTTCCCACAGTTCTGGAGGCTAGAAGTGTACTATCAGGGTGTTTGTGTGGTGGGATTCTGATGAGGGTTCTCTTCTGGCTGCAAATTGCTTGCTTTTCTGTGTTCACCTGAGGAGGAATGGTCAAGGCAATCCTCTGGGGCATCTTTTAAAAATATTTTTATTGTAAGTAGAGAGAGTGAGGGGAGGAGACAGAGAATTGACACACCAGGGCCTCCAGCTGCTACAAACAAACTCCAGTTGCATGCCTACTTTGTGTATCTGGCTTTATGTGGGTATTGGAGAATGGAACGTGGGTTGTTAGGCTTTGCAGGCAAGCACCTTAACCACTAAGCATTCTCTCCAGTCTATGGGGCATCTTTTTTTTTTATTATGTTGCTATTCTCATTTATGAGGGCCCTTCCCTAAAGACCTAGTCATCTCCCCAGCCCCCACCTCATAATATTGTCATCTGGTAACTGGAATTCAATATATGATCTTTGAGAGGAACACAGACATTCAAATCACAGCATTCAGAGAGGAGAATTTGGGGAGAAATTTTAAAGCGCACAATCCATATTCAGTGTTAGGGTATTACAACTGCTCTCAGTTGGTCCTACCAAGACTTGCCATCTTGCCTTCTCTGGTTACTGACTTACTTCTATATAAAGATATCTTATGAAGAAAATTAAATATTTTAAACTATAAAAGGTTAGGAAAATTGCTAGTTTATTGATGCTAAGAAAATGAATTTTAAAAGTAAATGACATGCCTGAAGTCGCATAGCACATGGGTCCTTCCGAGCCATACCAACACTTACTTCTTTCAATACATTGTCCCAGCACATCATGTTGTGCCACACCAGTGACATTTTGAGCTGGATAATTCTTCACTGGGGATGAGGTATTATGGGAGAGTTTTGTTATTGTTGTTCAGGGAATGAACCCAGGGCTTCATTAGGCAAGTGCTCTACCACTGTGCTATAGCCTATTAAGGAGGCAGATAGTGCTCTTGGCCTTTACATACTAGATGACAGTTACACATGTCTGCCTTGTTGTGTAACAATGAAAAATGTCTCTAGACATTGCTAAAGGGATGAGGGAAGAGGTAGATTCAACTGTTTGGGGAGCATATATATTTGGCATATATTTTTGTCATCTCTTAGTGAAGTTAAAATAAGTATCACAATATTTTTTGATGGTTCTGAGGAACAAAATTTTGGCTTCATAATTAAATTAGATGCTCTGTGTTTATGTCCAAACAAAAAAAAAAAAAAGAAACTTTTCATCTTATGTGAAGGTGAACCACTCAGGATTGGTGAATGGTACTAATAAGGTAATTCTGATGGTAGTATTTGTACTTCCTTTATTAACTTATTATTATTAGTGTGTTACTGTTATCATTGTTTAGTCCATTATACAGTCTCAGTTCTTTTATTGAGTTAGATAATTGTTACAAAAGAGGAGTGCTTTTTGAGTAAGATTTCCACCCTGGCAGAGGTCAAGTACCGAGAAGTGAAACAAAGTTGCAAGAGTAAAGATTAGGGGTTTCAGCTGGTCTGGTTCTAGCACTCAGGAGGCTGAGGTAGGAGGATTGCCTTGAGTTTGAGGCCAGCCTGGGACTACACAATGAGTTCCAGGTCAACCTGGGCTAGAGTGAGACTCTACTTCAAAGGGGGGGGGAGTGGAGAGAGAGAGAGAGAGAGAGAGAGAGAGAGAGAGAGAGAGAGAGAGAGAGAGAGAGAGAGAGAGTGTTAAGGTTAAAAGCTGGGGTGGATCTTAGACTTTTAACTACTGTGGCTGGGTAGACAAGGTAATCATATTACTAAAAGGAAAAAAACAATGTTCAAAGGAAAGGGAATGCCTGTTATTTAGGACTTTTTGTTTGTTGTCTTTCTTTTTGAAAAGAAAAACTGTGTTATAGAAGAGCTTGGGCAGCATTATCAAATAACCATATGATAGGCAGGAAACTGCAGTGACAGGAGCCTCACAGGGAGGCTGTGTGCAGGGTGAGCGTGGGCTGTGTTGGACAGCTTGGGAACACCAGTAGGAGAGGGCAGGAAGAGAAAGAGGCGCATTCTTGGAATACAACCTGAACTCCTCTCTAACCTGCAGACCCTACCATGCCAGCTCTGCCTCTTCGTTTATCTTTATTTTTTGGAGAAGCTTTCATTAGCCCAGGCTGCACACAAACTCCTAATCCTTCTGCCTCAGCCTCCCAAGTGCTAAAATTGCAGATTCACAGCACTGCACCCAGGTAACTAGTGTGCTTGCTAATCATAGGAATGTTTTGTCATTTTTGAACATAAAATATTGTTTCCCCTTCAGTCTCTGGCTTTGCTGGTCCTTTTGTCTGGCATGTACTTCCCTTGATATGCTTGTGGAGGCCTTGGTCAGCTCTCCCTTCTCTCTCACCTCAGGGAGGCCTTCCATGATTTTGCACCATGAAGCATCAATCCTGCCTGTCTTATTTTGTCACTCAGCATGTAGCAGCAAATGTTCTTGATTATTATTTGCTTATCTCCCCCCACTAGGATTTCATTAGCATGCAGTTCATATGACGTGTTCATCACTGTTTCTTTAAGCTCAGTGAAACCAGCTGAATGGGTAAGCATGTAGAGGAGGCAGCAGAATGATAAAAAAATAATCAAGAGCGGGTGGGTGAGGTGATGAAAGTTAATGCAAGTAAAAGTAAAAGAGGGGACAAATCCAAGGTCTATATCAGGATGGTGCATGTGCATTGCATTTGGAAATAGAGCATATAGTTCAAAGTGTTGAACTGGAAGTCCAGGGGGAGGTGAATGATGAATAAGTGAGAAGTAATGAGTCATGGTGAAATTCGTTATTACTGTCATTTGTTAACTATTAGTAACAATTGGTTATTTTGAAATATGGAGGATATAATAAACAGATAAAATAAACAGAAAGGGAGGAAAAAAGGAAGGAAAGAAGGGCAAGTTCAACTTCATAAACCAGATGGAAGTTCATATACTTTTAATCTTTTGGAGTCTAGTTAATAATTTGTATTGTTAAAATATACATGTTTTGATTGAACTGTTTTATATACAGAACTTTTTTTGTTTGTCTTTTTAGGGCCCCACTCTAGCCCAGACTGACCTGGAACTCACTCTGTAGCCCAAGGCTGACTCTCAAGCTCACAGTGATTTTCCTACCTCTGCCTCCTGATTGCTGGGACTAAAAGCCTATGTCACCACACCAGCTTCTATATCCAGAATTTTATTCTAAGGAAGTAATAGGACAGGTGTTCAAAGGCCTGAAAAAAATGCTCATTGTAGCTAGGCATGGTGGCTCACTTTTGTAATCTTAGCTGAGGAAGGAGGGTCATCACGAGTTTAAGTTAGCCTGGGCTACATAGTGAGTTTCAGGCCAGACTGGGCTACAGAGTGAGATCTAGTATCAAAAAACCAACCCCCCCCCAAGAAATGTCATTTCAATAGAAAAGTAGTTAGAAATATAGTGTCAAGGGGATTATTGGTGGGGAAGGGCTAAAGAGGTATAAAATAAGCAGGTCATGAACGCATGTGAAGACGGTACCCTCCAATAGAAAAGGATACCCCATTCCCTGACCTGGAAGGAAAAAGGAAAAGAAAAAACAATGGGAAAAGTTGGTTTGGAAGTTAGAGGAATTGTTGCTTTATAATTTCTCTCTGGTGTTGTGTGTTGAGGATGGAGTTGAAGTAAGAGTGTAAGAAGAGTGAAGGAGTTCCTTAGGATTGTGTATGGTGGGGTGACAAAGGCTAATATCAAGAGCCCAGCTGAAATAACCCATTGATAGCAACAGGCTTTCCTGGTCCCACAGTGTTTTTCAGTTTTTGTTGTTTAGTATCTGGGGCAGGAATTTTTGTGAAATACATCATGTATTTCTGGTCTCTTAGAGTGTGTTCCACAGAGGCTGTGTCACATAGGTACAAGGTGTCCCTCATCTGAGCCTGTCTGGAGATGACCTGCCCTGTGTTCCAGGAAAATTGCCCTGCAACTGGCCACAGATTCCTGTTTGTACAATGAGGCCTATGTAAGGGCAAGTTAATTTCCAGCTCTAACATCTGTGCAGTTCTTTAGTCTCTCAAATGCGTCATTACTAGAATGTTACTGCTCTGTCATAGATCCAGGAGGTGGGAGGTTTATTTGATGTGTATAAGGTAGTATGTATTGAGTGAGATGGCTCTGGATTGTCATCCTTTCTGAATTTCTTGTTTTTCTGCTATAGAGTTTTCTGGTTCTGTTCTTATGAGACTGTCAGGTATCAGTTCTTGCTGCTGTCTGTGTGCCTTTCTGAATTAGTACCATGCCTCTAATTTACTGCCTTTAATCTGCTGTGGACTTGGACACTGTATGACTAAACTTGTTAGAGCTGTGTGCAACAAGAAAGAGAGTTTGTGATTAGACTCTGGTGAGAGTTTGTGATTAAATAACATGTGTAGAAGTTCATGGCTTAGACAAGTTGAGTATCAGCACTTGGACACCTGCCTCTTGTTTCTATCTTTTTTTTTTTTTTTTTTTTGCTTCCTGCCTCTTCCATTCCTCTTTTTCAATCTGTCCTCACCAGTCTTTTTTTTAAGAACATATTTTTTATTTATTTGAGAGAGAGAGAGAAAGTAAGTGTATTGGTATGCCAGACCCTCTTGCCACTGTAAATGAACTCCAGCTGCATCTGGGTTTATGAGAGTACTGGGAAAGTGAACTGGGGCCAGCAGGCTTTGTAAGCAAGTGTCTTTAACAGCCCGCCAGTCTCTGCTCTACACATTTGATGCAATGCATTGTTCAAGGAACTATTACTGTCTTAATTATTCTTTCCTTTCTCCCTGGACACTGAAGCCCGGGCTTGTGCATTTAAACATGTGCTCTACTACTGGTCCATATGCCTAGTCCCCATCCCCATTGCTCAATTTCTATTTATTGAAAGAATAGGTAAACTTTCAGGGCACTCATTCACTGTTCAGTGCTAGTTATGTTTATCTCTCAGTAGGGGCTGGAAGACTTAAAACCACTAAATGAATGCTTGCTCCAAATACAGTCTTTGGTTGAGCCGGGCATGTGGCAGATATGAATAATCCCTACACGTGAGAGGCTATGGTAGGAGGATCAAGAGTTTGAGTCCAGTCTCTGCTACAGAGAGACTCTATCTCAAAAAGCAAAGTCTCTGGTTGTTATGGAAAAAGTGATCAAGAGGTCTTAAAAATCATCTTCTGGCATACAAATTAATCCTTAATAAAAATAGAATAATTAAAAATGTGATCAAGCAAAAATAGAAAATATTACTCATATTCCCTTAGATTATTATTTTAGTGTGTACCTTTCATTTGAGACTGTCTCAAAACCTGGTCTGTGCAGCCCAGGCTGGCCTCCAGCACATGATTCTCTTGTCTTGGTCTCCTTAGTGTGGGATTACAGAAGTGCACCCCCACCCCCAGTTGGGAGGATTTGTCTATTTTTATTAGAATGTACTGTACATCTTTCTGTGTAATCTAACAATATATCCTCCATATATCATGTCTCTCTGCAGCATCAGTTTAGCCTGCTGTTTGGACATATTGCAGTTTAACTTATCTCCTATACATTTATATTATTTTGTAGCTATTATAAAACAGCTGCAGGGAGGATTTTTGCTGTTTTTTTTTTTTTTAATAGGTTCTTGCTCTGTAGACTCTGGCAGCCTGGAACTCATGGTTCTGCCTCAGTCTCCCAGTTCCAAGGTTAAGGGAGGTGCCGCCACCCTGGCAGTGATTCTTTTAGACTTTGAGAACTAGTTCTAGTACTTCCTTAGAATAAGTTCTGGATGCCAAATGGCTGGTTCAAATGATACACATATTTTCACTTTTAAAAAATTTTTATTTCATTTATTTGCAAGCAGAGATAGAAGAGAGACTGAATGGGTGTGCCAGGGCCGTCAGCTGCTGCAAACGAACTCCAGATGCATGTGCCACTTTGTGCATCTGACTTTACATGAGTACAGGGAAATTGAACCCCAGGTTGTTAGGCTTTGCAGGCAAGTGCCTTAACCACCGAGCCATCCCTCCAGCCCCTTATTTTCACTTTTAACACAAACTACAAATTTTCTTATAGCAAGGTTCAACCTATTCATGCTTCCATCTTATAAGATTGGATGTATTTCCTTCCTTCCTCTCTTACAGTCTCCCTCCTTCCCTCTTTGTTATTGGTTTGTTTTGTAGTGAATTTTGTATTCCTTCACATTCCTGCTAGAACATTCATCTTTTAATGATTATTGGAAGTCCTTCACATATTAAAGATATTAATCCTTTGTTACATGCTTGGTAAATTTTCGTTATTTACATTTTGGTTAATGGTGGGCTTTTGAATTTTTTGTGCAATCAAACATGTCTCTTTTCCTTCTGATCTTTTGAAGGTCACTGAAAGCTGTAGGTCTGGAGCTTATCTCTGAAAACTGTGGGAGCCATTCTGAGTTTTTCAGAGGGAGTAACAAGGTCAGAGGGAACAGTCTAGTAGGAAAGCATTTGGAAGGTTGTTGCCGTGGGCTGAGCTACAGGTTCTGTGTGGCAGAATACTAACAGCAATAGAGAGGAGTGCACACAAGGAGTAACTAGAGATCACAGCTCAGGACTTGGTGCTTGATTGGATTTAGGGAGTGAAGGAAAGGTGTGGAAGGAGAGCCCTACCAGGTTTCTAGCTTAGGGACCATTTATGGAACATTGCCAACACTGATGAGCAGGGAGAGAGACAGGGAAGGTAAAGGCTTTATGAAGGATGATGATGAGGGCCCTGTGGGTCACAATCAGTTTGTAGTATGTTTGGGTATGTTTGGTTATTTATGGCTCTGTAACAGACCACCCTAGAACTTTATAGCCTATCAAGCCAACTACATGGGTTTTTGGTTTGTTTAAGTTTTTTGCAACAGTCTCGTGATACAGCCTGTGTCAGCCTTGAATTCCCAGTGCTCCTGCCTCAGCCTCCTGAGTTGGTAGGGTCATAGCCATGCCCCACCACACCCACACTCAGTATAGTTTATTACTTCTCATGATTCTGTAGATTGACTGAGGGCTTAGCTCAGTTGGACTTCTGCTACAGTTTTTGCTCATCTTAATTGAGATCTGTCAAAATTATCTTTTACTATTTTACCCTACTTGTATACCTGAATTTAGAACATCATAGCCTAGCATGGACCAAAATAACCTTTTCCTGACACTATGCTTCATCTTCAGTGGAAATACATGCCAGAGAAACACGGGAAATGCTGAGTTTGTCCACAGAGTGGTTGTATTTTCACACCCTAGGAGAAGTGCCATAGTGACAGCTGGGTGAAGGGTATACCTTTTTAAAATGTCATGTATTGTATGTATATATTCATGCATGTATGTGTATGTATATTACTATATATACACACATATATACATTTATATATATATATATATATATATATATTTTTGAGACAAGGTCTCTCATAGTCAGCCACACACTGCTGGGATGAATGTCCAAACCAGGCACAATTTATGGGAGGAAAGTATTTATTGAAGCTACAGATCCAGGGGAAGTTCCATAATGGCAAAAGAGGCTGGCCCCCTTTCATACATCCAAGCAGAGGGAGAAAGAAGCCATCACCAACACCACACACACACACAGAACAGCAAACAGGCAGGGGTGAGAGGAAGGAAATTTCCTTCCCCTTTATATATCCTTAGGGCAGGGTCTTGCAACCCTTTCCCAGACTTGTTGGCTTCCTGAGTCTCTGGAATTTTCTTTCTATACAGCCCTCCCTGGAAAGGATGTTCATTTCTAGCTGCCCTGAGCTTCCTTAAACCCCCCACCCCCTACTGACAGGCTGCCTTCCTGTGAAGATCCTCAGGTTACTAAAATGGTCAAATTGACAAATTTAACCATCACAGGGTCTTATTACATACACCTGGCTGGCCCTGGAATTTGTGATCCTCCTGCTTCTGCTGGGAGTATAGGTATGTTCTACCATGCCTGGTAAAAATTTATTTTATTAAAGTGGGCTAAGAGCATTGGGCAAATCATTTTTAGGAAAGAACACCTAAGGAAATTGAATGCCACGGAATTGATTTGTTTGAGGCTGTAAGAACAGTTTGGAAATCACTAGTTGAGTCAGAAGAGCCATGGGCTAAGTATGAAATTGAGATGGAACAACATAAAAGACAATTTTGTTTGAAAGCGCCAGAATGATAAATAGTGCCCAGAGAGATAGGAGAAAGATCAGTAGATTGCAGTGTCTTGGAGACATTGGACCCTAGGATTAAAAGGGAAGGAAGGTCAGATGTCCCATTAAGGTCAAGTAGGATGAATCCTCTGGGTTCAGTGATCGAGTGTCATTGGTCTTAAAAGATTGTTTCAGATGAGCATTGAAAATAGAGCAATAAATAAAGTGGCCTGATGGTCTAAGGACCAAGTCTAGCCTGTTTTTGCTAGAAGTCTGGCTAGGGAAGAAAGGGAGCTATCATGAGCGCTGAGGTTGGGAGATACTTGAACATATCAGTGGGCAGATGGGAAGGCAACAGAAAGGAGAGAAGAAGAAAAGGGGGGGCTGATACAGTAAAATGAGAATGAGTGCTATTTCTGATGGACGAGGCTCCAGTGGAAACAGGAGATGGCCTTTACCTTTTTGTTCTTTTCTTTCTGTTCCTCCCACTTTCTTTCTGAGGCAGGCTCTTATAAGTCTAAAGCTGGTCTTAAATTCATACGTAGCTGAACTCATGGTCTTCCTGGCTCAGACTCTTGAGTTCTGGGATTACAGCCATGCACTTCCATATCTGACTTCTTGGTCTCCTTTTTAAATTCTAAGTCTTGTCTTTTTTTTTTTTTAGACACAGGCCAAACAGCTCTGACCAAACAGACTTCCATTTGTGTTGTTCTACATTTACATTCTTACACCAAAACCTTCTTTTCATTCATGTATGAGAAGATCTTATTCACTGTACATTCAATTGATCCAAATCCAACTCTTCCACTGTCTCCTGGGGCCAAGCGGTACAGGAGGTCCATTTAGCATTGATCAAATGTGTTGGGCAGGTGTAATGGGTGGCCAGGGGAACAGAGGAAACAAAGGAGCTGACCCTGTCCATAGAAAGTAGGGAGACAAAATTAATCAAAGAGTGGATTGGTTGGTTGGTTGGTTACTTGATTGATAGGAGCAGAAAAGAAAGGTTGGCTTGTGAAGGGCTTGATGAGTTTGAAGAACAAATCAAGTCAGAGTGAAAGCAGAAGAAACTGGATGTGTCAGAAGTTAAAACACTCACCTATAGCATTCATGTTGACAAGGTCTGGGGTATGGCCATGAATAATACAGGTGGTGGAAAGGATCAGTGGTCATTGTGAAGAAATTCTGAAACTGCAGTATAGGATTTGAAACCACCCAGGATGGTGGCAGGAGTTGTGAGGAGTAAGCAAGATGACAAAAGTTTCAGTGTTTGTTGGAGAAATCAGTAAGAGAGTGGAGGCAGGGTGAGGTGGAAGCCAGAGAAGTCAGGTGCCATGAGCTCAAAGGAGCTCTCTTTTAATTTTAATGAGAGCAAAGTAGTAATGGTCTGGAATTAGCTCAGGAGAACATAAGAAATTCTGGCCTACTGTCTTAAGGTACATCAGAGGTGACCTCTTGCCCTGAGGTGCTAAGGGACACCACAGGATGAGTAATACAGATGCTGTGGGCTGGTGCAGGAGCAGGCCTAAGTGATTTGATTTATCTTTTGGCTGATTACACAGTTGTTTTAATTGTTATGTAGATATCAACTGTGGCATTAATTTGATATTGATTTGGTATTTCTTATTAGAAAGACTTAATATTTTATTTACTTATATATATTTTTGTTTTGTTTTGTTTTGTTTTGTGGTAGAGTCTCACTCTAGCCAAGGCTGTCTTGGAACTCACTCTGTAGCTCTAAGCTGATATCAAACTCACTGCAGTCTTCCTACCTCAGCCTCCCAAATGCTGGAACTAAAAGTATGCACCATCATGCCTGGCTATTTAAATAATTTATATTAAGTATTATATGTATTTTATTTTATATGCCTACATATTTTTATATGTATACATATTTTATACATATTATATATATACTTTTTAAAAAAATCTTTTGGGTTTGTCATCGAAAGGCAGATTTTGCTTAGTTCCTATAGAGCCACCTTTAGTGCTTGGTTTGGAGTTTGTTTTTTGTTTTATTTTGGGGAGCTTTTGTTTGTTTTTAACTTTCCGACCTTACTAGTCAGGTGATCTTTGCTCTCTTGTCATACCAGGCACTAGCTGTTCAAAAAAAAAAAGCTCTTTACCTCAGGGGTTGTTGACTGATGAAGGACCACTTTTCTGAATCTTCTGTTCAGTCTCTAGATGAAGGGAAAGGTCCAAACTTGACTGAAGAAAAGCTTAGTCAATTCGTTAGAAATGCTATCCTATCCTGCATATCCTTTCCAGTTCATGAACCAAAATGGCTAGTGCAGAAGTCTCCTCCATGTCCATAACTTAGTTGCCCCCCAGTGTCTGTTGGGTTGTTTCATGACCCTTATGGACACCAAACTGCACTGATGCTCCAGTTCCTGAATGAATAAATAGCATACAATTATGCACATTCCACATCTTCCTGTGTATCACTTTATTTTTATTTATTTATTTGGTTTATTTTGAGGTAGGGTCTTACTGTAGCCCAGGCTGGCCTGGAATTCTCTATGGCGTCACAAGCTGGCCTCGAACTCATGGTGATCCTCCTACCTCCTACCTCTGCCTCTTAAGTGCTGGTATTAAAGGTATGTACCACTCCTGGCTTTTTTTTTTTTTTTTGAAACAAGATCTTGCTATGTAGGTCAGATTGGCCATAAATTCAAGATCCTCCTGACTGCTGGGATTTCAGGTATGTCAACCAACCTGTGTTTTTTTAAGTCTGATCACATTATAATACATGTACAAAGGCTGTGCATATTTAGTACAATGTTTCCTTCCCCAGTATTCTTGATCAATGTGGGCTGATTCTGAGGATGTAGAACCCTTGGATAAGGAGGCTCAGCTATACTTTGAAACTCTTCACTTCTGTACAAGTGGAGGTGCCGCTGTGGTTATCTGTTGACTTCTTTCATGTGCGATTAGCTGCTCTTATATACTCTTATTCAAGAGTGCTTAGCACACACCTCTTTAGTATTTGTTATAATAATTTACTTAATCTTTTTGTCTTCTAAACTGTACTCATATTTTATAGGCTCTTAATAAATAAGTACCTAAGAAATAGGCATGGAATGAATGCATTAAACTTAGAATCTGTACAGCCATATTCATATGTCTTGTAAGGGAGAAGACTGTCAAAGACCACAAAGCGAGGTTCAAATGGGATAGAATCCATTTTCCTCTTATTTTTGAGGTTTTCTAAAGATTAATGGTAAAGACATCAGGCATGAATTGATTGTGTTCCCCAAAGTTTGAAACAATGACCTTCTTTAAAATTCAATTTTATTTCCTACTAATAGAGACTTTCAACCTTTCATTTTACCTGTTTACCTTGTTGGGATGATGGCTTGGAGTTTGTTGTTGAGTTGGGAGAATGAGGGCCAGGCACAGGGAGGCTCTGTTCTACTTGCAGAGCTGGTCCATCTGCTTTTTTCTTGACCTGTGCCTTAAAGACAAGCTCCTGTCTCATAAGTGCTAATGGAGCTGTGGTGCCATGCTGTGGGACAGGAAGAGGGCTATTGGGTCATCCATGGCCGGCAGGCAGTTTAAGCAGGAAGCAGAATGTCCTGGGCATTTGTGGGCAGTTTGGAGTTTGGGATTAGAAGAAAGGACATATAACCAGGTACGAGAAGTTCACACAGATGGGTCATTTGTGGCCTGTAGGGTTGGCAGGAAACAGTGAAACACACTGGCAGATTGACAAGGGATTGAAAAAGAATAAATTCTTAGTAATTACTGGGAACCCTTTTCCCATTTAGAACAGTGGATCTCAGTAAGGAGCTATTTTGACCCCAGGACTTTTGGCAGTATCTGGAGAGTTTTTGATTGTCACAACTGGGGGAGGAGTGCTGTCACAGTGGTCAGGATGTTGCTATACATTCAGCAGTGCCTTAGGTCAGTCCCTCACTCCCACTGGGGGTTCTCCAGCTCAAAGGCAGACTTTGATTAGGCTTTGTGTGGGTACTGGAAAGGATCAAACTAGTTCAGATAGGCTTTGCAAGCAAGCCTTTAGCCACTGAGCCATCTTCCCAATCCCCCCAAGTTGACTCTTCCGTGTGTGTGTGTGTGTGTGTGTGTGTGTGTGTGTGTGTGTGTGTGTGAGAGAGAGAGAGAGAGAGAGAGAGAGAGAGAGAGAGAGAGAGAGAGAGAGAGACTGCACATGTGTGTACAGATGCATGTGAAGGACAGAGGACAACTTGGATGTTATTCCTTCAGATGCTCTCCACCTTTTTGAGACTTGGTCTCTTACTGGCCTGGAACTCACTGGCTTGGAGCTGGCCAAGTAGGCTATATTGGCTGGCCAGGAAGCCCCAGGGATCTGTCTGTCTTCGTCTCTCCAGTGCTGGGAATACAAGTTCACCACCATTTCCTGTATTATTATTTTTTAAAACATATGGGCTCTGGGAGCAGGGCATGGTGGTGCATGCCTTTAAACTCAGCTGTGATTTTTGAGGCCAGCCTGAGATTACATAGTGAGTTTCAGGTCAGCCTGGGCTAGAGTGAGACTCTACCTTGAAAAACAAAACAAAACAAAAATTTGGAGGGGTGGGGCGGAACTCTGAGGATTGAATTTAGGCATTCCTCATGATTTCAAAGCAAGCACTTTACCAATTTAACTCCAGATTGATTCTTATTCTTATTTTTTTGGTTTGCATATGTATATGTGTTAAGTACTATGTGTGTGTTATGTTTATTTGTGCACCCTGTGTATATATGTGCAGAGGCCAGAAGAGACTGTTGAGTTTCTTCCTCTATTGCTGATCCATGCATTTCCATGAAATAGTGTGTCACTGAACCCAGAGCTGCCATTTTTGGTCAGATTGGTCAGCAAGCCCCAGCAGCCTCCACTCTGCTTATGACTGGAGTTACAGGTTTGCTTGGTGACGCCCAGCTGTTTTATGTGTGTATTGGGGAGTCAAACTCAGGGCAAATCAGAAGTCTCTCATAGTTGGATAGCAAGTACTCATACCTGCTGAGCTATCTCCCAGGCCTGCCCCCTTCAAGGTTGATTCTTTTTTAAAATAAATATTTTTATTTATTTATAAGCAGAGAGAGCTAGAAAAAAGCAGAGTGAGTGAGAATGTGTGCTTTGGGGCCTCCAGCTGCTGCAAACAAACACCAGATGCATTTGCCACTTTGTACATTTGGCTTTACTTGGGTACTGGGGAATTGAGCCCAGGGCCTTAGGCTTTGCAGGCAAGTGCCTTAACCAATGAGCCATCTCTCCAGTCCCAAGGTTGATTTTTAAAACGCTTTCCATAGTGGTCTGCCTTTATGTTTTATCTATGTAGATGGGATAATGGTATTTACTCCTCTTTTGGCTTAAAAGCCAAATTGCGTACCCTGGATCCCATCTTTTCTGTCTCTTACAAAGCTCAGAGCCCTTGTGAGATGATATCCAGCAGAACTGAAGTATCTGGCCCTTGGGGCATCTCTAAAGTCCCCAAGAGCTTGACTATGCTGAGGTCAAAGTCTACATGGAAAGTTCCCTACCAGTAAACATGAATTTTCCTGGGGAAACCTCGTAAGTGAAGATATCCTAGGAGGAAGATTTTGATGACATTAGTGTACATTAGTATTTTGCAGTACATTAGTATTTTGGTTTTCCTTGTGGTTAGAATCATATTAGTTTTTTAGGGCCACAGTAATAACAGAAATTTACCTTCTCATAGTTCTGGAAGCTATTAAGTTTAAAGTCAAGGTGTTGGCAAGCTGTGCTCCCTCAAAGGTCCTAGAAATAGGTCTTTGACTTTTCCCATTTCTGGTTTCCTCATGAGCTCCATGACTTCTGACTGCATCACTCTAGTCTCTCTGCCTTCTCTTCATGTCCCTCCCAGGTGTCTCTTTTCAGGAGACTTAGTGCTTGCCTAGATGGTCTCCTTGTGAGATCCTTTATTATGTCTGTAAAGATGTGTTTCCAAATGAGCTCCAAATTTGAAGGTATTTGGGGCTTAGGATATGGATATATATTTTGGGGGGGCCATCATTCAACCCCTGCAGCCACGAAGGGCATGAGATGCCTTGGAATGGGTGGCTCCTGCATCAGAGCTGTCTTCCCTCCAGGAAGCTCTCTGCTTAAAATACGAGCTCCACAGGGACAGCTACTGGCTCTGCCAGGTCTGGCTTTTACAGGTAGTTTTCTAGGTGACACATCATGCCCGTGGAGCTTATGCCCATCTTACTCTACTTCTGACGTCCTTCTTTGAGCACTTCCTCAGCTGTGTCTGTTGATGTAGGTTTGGGGTTTGTGTGCTTTCCAATGTTTTGTTTTTCTTTGGCATTTTTCTCTACCCAGCACTGCCTTGTCAGAGATGGGCTCCGTCTCATTACTGCTTTCTACCTATTGTGGCTGAAGTGATATCCAGCCTCTGTTCATGCCATGCTTTCCTCTGCCGTTATGAAACTTCTCTTGAGATAGTAAATAAAAAAAAAAAAAAAACTTTGTTCCCATCAACTACTTTTGGTTGTATGCTTCATTCCATCAATGAGAAGCAACTATAACTACAAGTTGTGTTCTCAGCACGTCCATGTATTAACCCAGGGCTTCTTAAGACTGTTTTCATTTGAAGCCCCTTTTAATCAGAAATTTTTTTTTATTTTTCTTTATTGTTCATAATGAGTTACATTGTTTAGTGGGCCAACCATGAGTTGTTATCCCCAATTTGCCGTTGCCCCCCTTCCCCATCCCCAGTCATCTGGCTATCCTCCTCCGTGGGTCGTCTGTATCAGTCTTTGTGGTAGGGGACCATGTATAGCTCATTCTTCAGCCGGGCTCTCATGTCTCAAGTGTGTAGTTACTGAGGGTTGCCAAGTCTCTGCTATTCTCCCCCACCACGGCTCTCACAATCTTTCCACCCCCTCTTCCGCTCAGTTCCCTGAGTCGTGGTGGGTGAGTATTGAGGCTGCTATGGTGATGTGAGCTTAGGGGTTTTTGTGTCGAGATTCGTTGGTTTCTGTCACACTGGCTTATCTTTTATTGATTGAATGTCTATGGCTGTGGGTCCCTTGT
>PVHP010015041.1:0-38049 GCA_004024765.1 Zapus hudsonius
AGGTGGGGTATCTCAGCCTCATCCAACAATGCATGCAGGTGGGGTGTCTCAGCCTCATCCAACAATGCATGCAGGTGCAGGTGAGGGAGTGTGACTAGAAGAGTCTGGGCTGAGTGAGTAGTTACCACCTGGGTTCTTGGTCAGGATGGGCATTTGGACTACATTCTCAGGCCATCACTGTCAAATAAAATAGCTGCTGGGCAACAAGACACTCAAATTGGTTACAATTAAGTTCTAGAGTAGCACAAGTAATTTTTCCAGTGTTATAAAGCTGTGTGTGTAAGCTGTCTGTCTGTATACTGGCCAGGGTACATAGAGGCCATTTCAAATCTGTTTTAGATAATTAAGAGACACTGGAGATTTATAGCCAGAAAAGTGAGAGGCTGACTACTGTGGCCAGTGACTGTGAAATCTGGCTATGACAAGGAATCATCTGGGAGCCTGTTCTATGACTCCAGGGGAGTCTTGAGGATGGAAAAGGGAAAGTAAGTTCTGTCCTTCAGGTACTCCAGATGACCTTTAATGAAAACAAGAAGACGAATGGAGATCAATTCTACGTAAACACTGATGGCAAGGATTTTCTGGGGCTGGTGCCTCAGAGTGGATGGGCCACAGTGTTCTTCCCTCTGTGGTGAGGACCTGGTGACTTTTCCATACGAAGTTTCTCTGGCACACAGAATCCCAAGGCGCAAGCAGGTGCTTAATTTTGGACTTACTGAGTTTAAATCCTGGGTCAGTACTGGCTAGCTTTATGATTTTATGAAAGTTCTAGAATTTCTGTTTCCTTTTTTTTTTTCATAGAAAGGTCTCTCTCTAGGCCAGGCTGACCTATGTAATTTTCAGGGTGGCCTCAAATTTAGGACAATCCTCCAACATTTACCTCCCTCTGAGTACTGGGATTAAAAACATGCTCCACCACTCCTAGCTCTGTTTTCTAGGTTTCTTCACATGTAAAACAGTAATAATAGCACTATGCTCTGTGGTTATCAAGGGCTAAATAAGATGATACTCGAGTTTGTTTTCAGGTTTTGGAGATCCAATTCAGGGCCTCCTTGTATACCAGGCAAGCACCTACCACTGGGCTACATCCCTCCTATCTATCCCATCATAGCTTACCCATCAGTAGGTAGAATGCTTATGGTATGACCAAGAAGCCGTGGGTTTTGAGGCTTGGGCCAAATATTTGGGTTTCTTTTTATGAGCTTGAAATCTAAAGGAGTTCTATCTTTTTCACTTAAGCTAGTAGCTTAGAAAAGTTATTTTGAGTTATCAGTGCTTTCATTCCTTCGTCTCAGAAATGGGAGCAGTGCTAATGCTTACCACATAAAGTTATTCTGAGGACTTAATGAAATTATGTGTGATGGAGTATAGACCACCCACCCTGCTCATGGGAAGAACGCAGAGCTATGAGAGTCTCCACTGCCATTATTGTAGTCAGAAGACAGAGCAATGTCAGGATTCTCTCCTGCTTCTTGAAACATCCACCATTTCCCATTTACACGTGGCCTACCTTGATATGTCGGAGTAATAATAAAGATCTGGATTTAAAGATCTTGCTCTTTGTCATGAGTCGTCCATTGGAAGCATGTCCTCTTCCTGTTTCCAGGAAGTTCTTCCATGTCATATTCCAAGTTGCTCAGAACCACTAGAAGGAACTTGGTAAGCGATAAGAGAGCATTGTGTATTTTTTAAATCTTCTTTAATTGTCCATAATGAGTTACAACATTAAGTGGGCAAACCATGAGTTGTTATCCCCAATTCCCCACTGCCCTCCCCTCCCCCCTCCGCTGGCTAACCTCCTCCATGGGTCGTCTGGATCAGTCCTTGTGACAGGGGCCCATGGATAGCCTAGTATTCAGCCAGGTTCTCCTGGCCATGCCTCTGGATAATCTCCCCACCACGGCTCTCACAATCTTTCCGCCCCCTCTTCCGCTCAGTTCCCTGAGTCGTGATGGGTGAGCATTAAGGCTGCTTTAAGGTTGTGAGCTTAGGGGTCTTTGTGTCGAAAATCATTGGTTTCTGTCTCACTGGCTTATCCTGTGTTGATTTAATGGCTGTGGCTGTGGGCCCCTTGTTCATCCCGTCATTCTCTGCGGGGTTCCATTGGGATCCTCCACGATATGACTGTGGTGGCTCCTCTCTTGCCAGAATCTCAGCTATCAGCCTACGGTTGGTTGGTAGGGTTAGTTGGTCCCCAGCTCTCTCACTGCATCCTGAAAAATACAAACACAATCTCCATCGGAGAGTGAGATCAGTGTAGGTTAACAAATATACACATTTCTGGCCTACCTAGATTCTAATTTTTAGTAGCCTCCCCGTCAATCACTCCCATAGTGAATCTTGTCTTGGGAGCCCAAGAAGCATTGTGTATTTGGAAACCTTTGTTCTCTTCACAACAAAATCTAGCTTCGACTCCTCTTGGCTTGCTGTAGTCCAGGAGGTAATGTCAAGGCCTGGACACTGAGGCTGGTCTTCTCACTGAGTAATTGCTTGCCGTTTAAGACTTCCTCCCCAGGGTATCATGCTTCCTTGGTTCACTTGAGGAAGAAGAATCTGTGTGATGAGAAATGGAAATAAGGCATTTCACTGGCATACCGGCCCCGTGACCTGTGTGCCAATAGAGTTTACACCACAGAGTCCCGGGATTCAGGCCCAGATTCGAGAGCTGAAATGAGACAATGTGGCCCCTTAATTGACCACGGGTCTCATTGGCAAGAATTTCCTTTGGGTCTTTTTCCAAAGAACAGTTTCAAATAGATGCCAAGTACATTTCAGATTCCCTGGCAGGTGGCCCACACGCCTGGAGACTGCTGAGTGATGGAAGTAACACCCATGTTTTTTAAAGCCACGTAGTGACATCACTAATACCCCCACATTCTTCCTTGCATGGTCATGTATATAAATCAGATATGATTAGACCATTCACCACTCTATTTCTCGGAGTTCTCTGACATCAATGCCAACATGCCTACCTCCTATCTCATACCAAGGAGAGCTTGGGGGAGCTGGGGCAATGTTTTGAATATTAATTTGAACGAATGAGTTATCAATGTCAAGTTAATGATTTGAGGATTACCTCTTACCCTTAACCTTCATCAGAGTGTCTGTTATAGGAGTAGGGAGTAGCCACAGACTTCTGCTTGACAGATACAGGGTTAGACCTTAGCACTTAGTATGGTTGACTCTGTTGTTTAACTCCTGGCCCTGGCTCTGTGGTCCTCCATTTACAGGACAGGACACCAGAGACTGGACACCTGGTCATCAGGAAGCTTGTCAGAGATGAAACTGGAGTTGAAGTTCCCATCTTGGATTATTTCCTTGCATTTCTCATGGAACTTTCAGGAAATCCGGGAAGTTTTGAGAGAAGGTTAGGACAAGTAACAACACTGATCTCCTTCAGATTTGTTATCTTTCCCCCAATTTTAGAGTGAATACATAATTTTTCACCTTTACCTCAGACTTGGTAAAAGGAATGCTAGAAGTATTAAATAGCTGTGCCCAGATGGCAGGTGAAAATTGGGGCATATGTCACCCTGTGGCAGTTAACCTGCAGAGAGAATGACCTGTCTAGCCTGGCCTGCCCTGGCAGTTTGTCACCCAAGGCTCCCTGTGCTGGGCAAAGGCTGAGTGTGTGTGTTGTTGTGGAGGAGTGGAGGAAGTGGATGTTGGGCTAGATTGAGGTCCTTTGCTAGCCTAGCAAGTGGCTTCTGACTATAAACCTTCTCATTAGAGATCAAGTGGAAGATGAAAAGAATAAAGCCAAGCCAAATGGCTAATCTTGGTATGGTTCTCTATGCTTACTTTTTTTCTATAAAACTATGTATAATTTCATATATAGCAATTAGAATCATGCAGATTCATGTCTAAATTTTTAAAACTTTTTATTGATAGCTTCCATAATTATAGAGCATAAACCATTGATTCCCTGCTCACCTTCCCTCATAACTCCTCCCCCTCTCAATTAGTCTGTTTTGTTTTGGTGTCATCATCTTCTCCTCCCATTTTGTGTAGGTATTATCAGGCACTGTGAAGTCATGAATATCAAGGCCATTTTGTATCTGGAAGTTTGTGTTGTAAGCAGTCCTCCCCTTCCTTCGGCTCTTACAATCTTTCCACCACCTCTTCCGCAATAGACCCTGAGCCTCAGGAGGTGTGATAGGGATGTCCCAATGCTGAACACTCCACTGTCATTTCTTCTCAGCACTATGGTGTCTTCTGAGTTATCCCAGTGGTCATCTATCTGAAAAAGAGAAGCTTCTCTAGCCAAAAGTAAGAGTAGCATTTTTATATGGTTATGCTCATTTTAAAAAAACTGCTTATAAGGCAGTTTGGTGGGCATAATATATACATTTAGCCAGACAATAGCAGGTGTTATTCCCCTAGGGCTCATGACCTCCCCTGCCATAGGCTTTTGACTATGCCTTAAGTACCAGGCATGCTTTCCTTCCTGGGGAGCAGGCCTCCAGTCTAATTAGAGAACAATTGGTTTCCCCACAATAGACGTGCCACTATTGCCCCAGTTGGGACATTTGGCCTGGATGGCCAGTCTGAAGGTTTGCAAGGTCCACTGCTGTTCACCACCGTTAATGGTTTCTCTCTCCCATAGGGCTGCATGCAGCCTTAGCTTTTTCCAGCTTCCTGTCAGCTTAATAGGAAGGGGGTTTCCTGTTCAGCTCCAGCTTGAGTTCTAAGCAACATGCAGCCCAAGCATATGTGGTCTTTCACAATAGGATCTTACCATCTCATTCTGGTGGGCAACCAAGAGCCTTGGCAATGGCCTGTAATGTTTTGGGGGCATCAGGGACCTCCCTGGCCAACAACTCACTGGAATGTATCCCATCTCTGGCATTGAATTTTTTCTAGTAACAATCCATGGTTA
Source organism: Zapus hudsonius (assembly GCA_004024765.1). Classification (NCBI taxonomy): domain Eukaryota; kingdom Metazoa; phylum Chordata; class Mammalia; order Rodentia; family Dipodidae; genus Zapus; species Zapus hudsonius. The sequence goes on from PVHP010015041.1 coordinate 4,880, forward strand.
CTGGATGTGCCATTATATGAGGGAGACCATGTGGCATTTGGCTTTCTGGGCCTGAATTACCTCACTTAGTATGATCCTTTCCAGATACATCAATTTCCCTGAAAATTTCACAAATTTGAATTACTCCATTATATAGATGAACCACATCTTCATTATCCATTCATCAAGTGAGGGACATCTAGGTTGGATTCATTTCCTAGCTATTGTAAATAGAGCTACAATAAACATGGAAGAGCAAGTATCTCTAGGGTAGTAACTAGTGTCATTAGGATATATGCCCAGGAGTGGTATAGCTGGGTCATATGATAAATCTGTTTTCAGCTGTCTCAGGAACCTCCACACTGCTTTCCACAGTGGCTGTACCAGTTTACATTCCCATCAACAGTGTAGAAGGGTTCCTATTTTTCTGCATTCTCACCAGCATTTATTGTCATTTGTTTTCTTGATGGAAGACATTCTGACAGGAGTAAGATAGAATCTCAGAGTGATTTTAATTTCCACTTCCCTGATTGCTAAGGAGGTAGAACATGTTTTTAGATGTGTATAGGCCCTTCGTATTTCTTCTTTTGAGAACTCTCTATTCAGTTCTGTAGCCCAGTTTTTGATTGGGTTGTTTGATTTCTTATTATTTAGCTTTTTGAGTTCTTTGCAAATCCTGGATATTAATCCTCTGTCAGATTTATAACTGCAAAGATTTTTCTCCCATTGGGTAGGTTGCCTCTTTGCTCTGTTCACAGTGTCTTTTGCTGTACAAAGCTTTTTAATTTCATGAGGTCCCAAATGTTGATTTGTGGTTTTATTTCCTGATCAACTGGGGTTATATGTAGAAAGCCCTTGCCTATGCCAATATGTTGAAATGTTTCCCCTACTTTTTCCTCTAGCAGTTTCAGAGTTTCAGGTCTGATATTAAGGTCTTTGATCCATTTGGACTTAATTCTTGTGCATGGAGAGAGATAGGGATCTATTTTCATCCTTCTACATATAAATATCCAGTTTTACCAGAACCATTTGTTAAGAAGGCTGTCTTGTCTCCAGTAAATATTTTTGTCAAAATTCAGATAGCTATGACTGTCTGGTTTTGCATCAGGGTCCTCTATTCTATTCCATTGATCTTCATGTCTGTTTTGTGCCAGTACCATGCTGTTTTTGTTACTATGGCTCTAAAATATATCTTAAAATCAGGTATGGTGATACTGCCAGCCTTAATTTTGTTGCTTAGAATTGTTTTGGCTATTCAAGGTTTTTTGTGATTCCAAATGAATTTTAGGATTGTATTTTCTATTTTGGCGAAGAATGCCATTGGAATTTTAATGGAGATAGCATTAAATGTAAAGACTGCTTTCAGTAAGATTGACATCTTCACAATATTGACTCCTCCGATCCAAGAACATGGGATGATTTCCATTACTTAGTGTCTTCTGCAATTTCTCTCTTGAGTGTTTTAAGGTTTTCATCATAGAAATCCTTCACTTCCTTGGTTAGGCTTATTCCAAGGTACCTTATTCTTTTCAAAGCCATTGGGAATGGGAGTGTTTCTTTGATTTCATCCTCAGCCTGTTTGTTGTTAGTATATATGAAGGCTAGTGATGTCTGTGTGTTGATTTTGTCTCCTGCTACATTGCTAAAAGTGTTTATCAGCTCTAACAGACTCTTTAGGGTCCCTTATGTATAGAATCGTGTTATCTGCAAATAGTGATAATTTGACTCTTTCTTTCCAATTTGTGTGCTTTTGATTTGTGTCTCTTGCCTTATTGCTATAGCTAAGACTTCCAGCACTGTATTTTAAAAAGTGGGGACTGTGGACACTCTTGTCTTATTCCTGATTTTAGAGGAAATGCTTCAACTTTTTTCCCATTCAGTATGAGGTTGACTATAAATTTGTCATAAATGGCCTTTATTATGTTGAGATATGTTCCTTCTATTCCCACTTTCTTTAGGACTTTTACCATGAAGGAATGTTGGATTTTGTCAAAACCTTTTCTGCATTTATTGAGATGACCATGTGATTTTTGTCCTTAAGTTAACTGATGTAGTATATTATATTTACTAATTTGTATATGTTAAACCATCCCTGCATCTCTGAGATAAATCCTACCTGGTTGGGTTGAATTATCTTTTTTGATAAAAACTTGTATTCTGTTTGTGAATATTTTGTTGAAAAATTTTGCATGTATGTTCATGAGTGAGGTTGGTCTGTAATTGGTCTGGTTTTGGTATCAGGGTTACACTGACTTCATTAAAGGAATTTTGCAGTATTCCTTCCTTCTCTATTTTGCAGAAAAGTTTGAGAAGCACTGGTGATAGTTCTTTGGTGAATGTCTGGTAGCATTTAGCAGTTAATCCATCTGGGCCAAGGTCATAATTTATATGAGTACTGGAGAGATAGCTCGATTGGTAAAATGCTCTCTTCATAAGCATGAGGACCTGAGTTTAATGCCCACATAAATAGGTGACATCACCAAATTGCCCTCTAAATACTTATGATTAGGCCTATATGTTAGTGCTACTCTCACTTTTGGATAGAGAAGATTCTCTTTACATATGACAGATACTCAAAACTCATCATTGCACTAAGAAGAAGTAACAGTTGAGCGTTGAACACTAAAAGAGATGTTTTATTCACACCCTACAAGGCTCAGAAACTGTTACAGAAGAGGTGGCAGAAAGCACCTCAGAGCCACAGGAGAGAAAGAAATGCTTTGGAAATTCATTCATTCATTCATTCATGATCTCACAGTGACTGTTGTTACCTGCACGAGACCTGCATAATATTGGGCCCATTGGCATGTCATCATGGATACTGAAGGAGGGAAAAAGCAATGACATCAAAATCAAAGAGTGGGAGACACCCTAGGGATGCTGGATGATCACACTCCCTAGAACCTAAAAGTGAGTAGGCCATCCAGTGTCCAGGTGCGTCCTCTCCCCACTGCCCACTGTAACCCACTCCAGTTTAATTCCATAGGCACAACCCTGGTCCATACATCTCTAAATGGAGATTAAGCCCACTTGAGCTGACCTCATTCCCTGGCCTTGCCCAAGTTGGTCACACTCCACAGATCAGCCCTACATGGTGCACACAGGGAGGAGACAACTCAGCTTCCAGGTACCCAGCCAGACCTGCAGATAGACTGCCAGCCCCCATACACCCAGGTCAAGGCTGGCCAGACCATGTATCATGTTTGATCCAGGTGTTATTCCCCACAAGCAAATGAATGTGTTCTGAAATGATCAATCCCCAGCTGATGGCAGTTTGGGAATTAGAACCTTGCTGTAGCTGTGTTGTTGGGGGCAGGCTTATGGGAATAAGCCAGCTTCCCCTTGACAGTGTTTGGCACACCTTCCTGCCATTGTCTGTAGTGCTGTGGCAGAGGTGATGTCCACCCCTCTGCTCATGCCATCATTTTCCCTGCCAGGATGGAGTCTCCCCTCGAGTTTGTAAGCCAAATGAACCCTTTCCTCCACAAGCCGCTTTTGCTTGGGTTCTTTCTGCGCAGCAACTAGAAAGCTGACTAGAACAGCACTCAACACAGGCTCCACAAAAGTCACAGTTGCTTTATGCCCAGCAAGACAAGGGATTATCCTCAACTGGGCAAACCACGACACAAAACACATCACACAAGAAACAGAGACAAGATATCTCCATCAGGAATGCCTAGTCCCATAGTGGAAGCTTTCAATGAAAACTACTTAGAGGAAACTCCAAAGCATTCCAAAATGCAATTATGTTAAGCATATTTAAAAAAACTTAATGAAGCCATGAATAAACAGCTGAATGAAATGGAAGAGAATCAACAAATGGAACTCATTGGACAATGGAATGGGCTCAAAGAAGCAATGATCAAATCACAGGAATGAATTCCAAGAGACAATAAGAAAGTCAAACTAAGAAATGAAAATAGAACTTAATAAGGAAATAAAAATATTGAAGAAAAACCTAAAGGTAAACAAAAATGAAATAAATCACTTAAAAGGCTCCCATGAAAGCCTTATCAATAGAATAGATCATGTGGAGGACAAATGATCATGTCACAGGGTTCCAGTAAGGATAAAATGAGATGACCTGTCAGGCAACTCCCAGCACATAGAAGGTATCCTACCATAGCTCACCAGAGCTCCCTCTACCCTGAGATGCCCGACCCCACAGGGACACTCAGTTCTCTCTCTCCTCCCTCCCCACCAGGCCCTGGAGGAAGGACTGAAGTGGGAAGGGAGAGTTGGGTCTGTTGTCACATCTACTACCAGGAAAAATCTGTTAGGAGTGGATCATGCCTTTAATGAAACAGGTGTAATGATAAGAGAATGAATGAATAGCCTTCCTTTCGGGAATGGAATTTGTCATCTGGAAGCCAATTTTCTATTCCTCATTTAAAACTTCCTTTTAGTGAGCAGGGACACTCTAGAAGTGTCTTCTTCCTTGGCTCAGTAGGTGGATCACACACTCTCGGCAGGATGGTGAAAGGCCTCTGTGTTCTGACCCTTTATCCAGTTCTCCATAATCTTTGATTCCCATGTGAAAGTTACTTTATTGCTTAGAGTTCAGGCCTTTGGGAATCATTTGCTGCACAAACACATACATGTATAAAACATAGTGGCTTTATTCATAAAACTCAAAAGATAAAAGATAGCCCAAATGTCCATCAACAAGTGAGTGATATACACAATGAAGTAGTTGTCAGCCATCAGAAGGAATTTGGTACCCATTAATGTTAAGGCATGATGCACCATGTAAAAGAATCCAGATACAAAAGACCAGGTTTGGATGGCTCTATATGAGTTATTCAGGCTAGGTGAGTGCAGACAGGCTGATGATGACTTCTACTGATTGATGGCTTCTGACTTTCCTTTGGGGATGTTGCAATGATAGATGTGATGGTTTCATAATATTGTAAATGTTCTAAAGACCACAGAATTGTTCACCTTATAATGGTTACTTGTATGCCACATGAATTTAGTCTCAATAACAAAATAATTTGCACTTTTGTATGGTCTTTATGTCTATGGACTTGTGATTTTCATCTCCAAAGATAGGACCCTGGTTCAGTTATGTCTCTCAGAACATGGTCAGTTTCATTTTCTTTCCATTCTAGAAAAGTTCATTCTCAAAAGAAGTTCCCTATCCACTCAGCCAGACAGAGTGAGATGCAAGAAATGTTCCCCATAACTGCTATTTCCATAGGTTCATTCTGCATAACTAGACTTTATTTTTTTTAATCTAAAGCTAATCTGTAACCCAAATTCAATTCAATGTATATGAGAGAGAGAGAGAGAGAGAGAGAGAGAGAGAGAGAGAGCATATGGTATGGTATGTAGAGTATGTAGATGACAGCCCATGTGTGGTGTGAGACCAGAGGACATAAAATGCCCTTCTCTCTCACTGTTCGACTTCTTTCCTTGAAAAGACTCTCTCTGATCCTGGAGTTGTAGCTTTTCCCTCAGGTTGAGGCCAGCCAGCCCCAGCAATTCTTCTGTCTCCATGCTTTACATGGCTGGGGTCACAGGACTGGATAGCCATGCCCAGCTTTTTACTTGGGTCCTGGAGATCAAACTCAGGTTGTCCGAGTCCCTTTCAGGTTCTCCTGCTTGCCTGGCACGCACTTTTACCCACTAAGCCATTTATCCACTGGGGAAACAGTTCCAATAAAGTCAATTTTAAAAATCATATTGTGATAGCCATTCGTTTTTCTGCAGGCTCATTGTTTTAGTAGTCATGTGAGGTGCACATTCATTTTGAGGCCTTGTGTTGGGCACTAGGTTACAGATTTAAACAAGGTCCTGACAGCCTGGAGAGCTTCAAGCACAGCAGGGAGTGATCCAGGCACATGCTTGCTACAGCAGAGGCAGGAACAACAGGGCATGTGAGAGCAGACGAGCCCTGCCTTCACTGAAAGAGGCACCCTGAGGAAGAGGACTATCCAGTCTGGAAGGACAGCTGAAGTATAGGTAGATGGGGGTGGGGGAGGCTGGCAGCATTCTGAGCAGAGGAAGTGTGCAGGAAAGAATGGAGAAGTGAGAAGCAGTTGCTTAAGAGGCAATAGGAAAGAAGCATGAGGAGCAGTCTGCAGCTGGAAAAGCCAGCCTTTCGCCATGTCTTTCTGAGTATCAACTGTGTGACTGGCCATGTTCCAGGAGCTTCATGAAGGTGAGAAAGATAAGCAGGTGCCCTCCCTCATGAAGATGGAATAGGAACAAGACACGAGTCACCCCACATGATGGCATAGGCGAGACACTGAGGAGTTAATAGTGAGTGAGTGTGCCCATACTGGGAGTCTGAGGATGGTACTTAGAGCAGGTGGCCACCCTCATTCTAGTGCAGCTAAAACAAATAACCACAACCTTGGTGACTTCAAGACAACAAAATATTCTTTTACTGCTCTGGAGGCCAGAAGTCCAAAATCAATTAGCAGGGCCACATCCACTCGGATGGCTCTGGGATGAGCCTTTCTTTGCCACTCTGGCTTCTGGCTCACATTATAGCTTGTCGTGGCTCACCCCAGTCTTTGTCTGATTTTTTCTTCGCCTTCTTTTCCCTGTGTGTTTGGGTCATGTACTCTTATCTCTAAGGACATCTGTTATTGGATTTAGGGCTTCTCTAAATCCAGGCTGATCTCATTTGAAAACCCTGAATTTAATGATGCTCACATCCTTGTAATGTCCCTTTATTGGAGTAAAAATCACCTTCACAAGTTTCAAGGGTTAGAATTTGGGCATATCTTGATGAGAGGCCACTGCTCAACCCACTGCAGAAGCTAGGGAAGAACTCTCTGTGATGAGGGCATTAGTAAGGAAGATTGTCTTACAAAGAATAGGGTGGAGGGGAGGGGATGTTCCAGAATGCCAGAAAGTACAAAGACTTTGAGTAAGAAAGAGCTGGGACCAAAAGAGGGGGACAGGCACCGCGAAGGTATAGGAAGACATAAGCGAAAGTCCCTAAATCACAGGCAGGCTGGGAGAAGTCTCAGAATGACTTGCCCTTGCTTCTAATTTCATCCTCAGCCCAGAATTCTCTGTCACCTACCCACTACTCAGTCATCCAGGAACTCCTTGGCCTTGCCAGGGGACATTACCTTCTTCATGATAAGGCCCTTTGTTCACAATCAGTTCAATGTCATGTAACTGGACTGGCAGCAGCTTTGCAGTGACACAGGGAACCTGGATCTCAATGCCAACTTCCAGTTTCGATACAACATGCCCCATCAGGCCCCATTGTGAGCTTATGTCCTTGAGCAATTCCTGACCAGTTTTTCTCAGAGTCACCAAGGCAGTTGTGATGATGAGCTGTGGCCTGAAGTCCAGAGAGTGGAGGTTAAATCCCAACACGGGGTTCTTCCTGGCCATACTGCCTTGAGAAAGCCCTTGGTGGCTTTAAGCTCTTCACCTGTAACATGACATGTAGAGCTCACTGTCACCTCCATGTTGCAAGACTCCAACACGATGCTGCATTTGTTCTATGAATTGGGCAGTGTTTTATATGCAGGAGGAAGTGCTATTCTCAGTAATGAAAGCCTAGAGGAGGGAATATTCAGGATTCCCTTCATGCCAACATACATGCATCGATTCTGCCCAGAGAGCCACATGTCATCGGGTCCTAAGAGGGAAGTGAGCATAGCATCCCATGAAGGTATTATGATGGTGCTATCTACAAAACTGGAAAGAAACAACTCACATTTGTGTGTCCATCAAAACAGCTTGTCTTTCAATTTGACCCCATAGAAAAACTACTGAATTGAATGGAAAAAAAAAGAGGGAAAAAAACCCACCTGAATAATTAATCACCACTTTGTCCAATCCAATTTGGTTTTGAAGGATGTTCATTAAGCCCAATATACCTGCCAAGGCAAATCCAGGGAGTCACGGGAGTGGTCGCTTGCACTTGACATCTGCATTATCTGCAATGCACTCACTGGCAAACTGGTCTCAATGAAAGGAATCGCTTGTAGTAATGGGAACCATATGGGCTGGTGGCTGCTGTCAGTAAAAAATAGTGTGCATGGCCTGTGTGGCCAGACACTGCTTCAAGTTAAGAGCGGGAAGACAGAGTGGTGTGAAAGAGGAAAATAGTTTCAGGGCTGATAGAAGGCTGCCCGATTGGAGAAGGATTCAGAGAAGGGACATGACGACAAGGTCTCAGCAGCAGCAGAGCTATACATGAAGCCCTGTGACTTCCCACACTCTCCTATTAGCCAAGAGGGGCTAGAGAGGACTGCCTGTGAGCAGAGACCAGGCTCCTCACGGGCACAGGAGGGCTCTCTAGGATGTGTCCTGAGCAGAGAGTCCTCTCCTGTCTTCCCATCCTGCTACAGAGCAAGAGCCCAGTGGAACTATGCAAAGAGGTAAGGCTGGAAGTCTAGTTTTAAAAAAAATTAAGCATATGTTTTAGACTTTTATCAAATGGTTCATTTTATTGAATCATAGAGTTTGAAAGTTATGTGATATTATTTGAATGTGGCAATAAGCACGACCATTAGGTAAACATAAACAATATCCAGTCTTTTGCAGTTTCTGTTTTTTAGTCTGTAAAATTAAAATAATATTGCCAGTTATAATTGTGAAGAATGTGAGTGATGTTCCATACATTTAGTAGAATGCTTCATTTATTCACTCATTCATTTGTTTGTTCATTTTTTGTTGTTGTTGTTCATGTATCCGTTCAGTCAGCATTTGCTAAGTGCCTACTAGCAGTCAGGAACATTTACAGGGAGATACCAATAAATAAAATAATAAAGTGGCCTATAGTCTTATACATATTTTCTATATGTAGAAAAGTATGATGGATAAAAATTAAGAAGGAAAAGGATATTGAGAGCCTTAGGATTGGGGTTGGAATTTTAAATGGGTGGTCTAGGAAGTGACATAGAAACACTAAAATAAAAATCCTGAGCAAGAAAGTGTTGGGGGAGGGGGCTATGGCAGAAAAAAAGAATAGAGAGACTGGAAGTAAGGAAGCTGGGGATAGACAGGACATGTGGGCCTGGGGTTCTAGTAAGAACTATATGACTATATGACTCTGTCCAGCTGGGAAGTCTTGGGAAGGTTTTACATAGATAACAGGATCAGGTACTGTTGGCTGCAAGGTACATTATGGGGTCAGGAAGAGGACTCAGTGGGTAAGAGTACTTGCTAAGGAAGCATGAGCAACTGAGTTCAATCCCCAATACCTATGTGAAAATATAGACATGGCCATTCATGCCTGTAACCCCAATGCAGAAGAGGGAGGAGACAGGAGGATCACTGGGATTGATGGTCAGTCAGTCTAACTTAAAAACAGGGAGTTCCAGTATCAGTGAAAGACTGTCTTAGGAAAATAAGGTAGAAATAAGATTTAAGAGGATACCTGACATGTTCTTCTAACTTCCACATATGTGTGCACAGCAGTCTCACACACACACACACACACACACACACACACACACACACACACACACACACAGAGGCATATGCCACACATACTACACATACTACACACATATACGACAAAACAACAAGAATGAAGATGAAAGTTTGTGCAAAAATAAATGCTGGTTTCAAGTCATTGGGCAGCTATTGCAAGAATCCTGGTGAAAGGAAACAGTGTCTTGGATAATATCAGAAATGGTGAGTCACTGTGGGGTTCTGGAATATGTTAGGAAAGGAAGTAGGGTTCGCTGATGGTTTCAAAGTGCATTTCAAAGGAAGAAGGTGAATAAAAAAGACTCCAAGGTCCTGAGCCCAGACAACTGGAAGGTGTCATTATTCAGAGATGGGAGTAATTGTAACTGAAGTGGAATGGGAGGGGAATTCAGAATTCGGTGTCACACAGGCTCAGTTTAAGCAGATTGTTAGTCCTTCAAGGGGAGATGTTGTGTATGTGATGAGTGTGAATTATAAACATGTAAGTGGCAGTTCAGATCATGAAATATTGAGATCAATATGAGAATGAATAAAGATAGATAGGAAACATAGAAATGTTTTTCCATTAAGCACAAAGAAAGCTTTGCAGAGCTTAAATAACATTTTATTTCTAAGACCTTGAGGTACCTCAAGAGCAAAAACACTGTGTATAGACACAATTCATTTACCGTGGACATGAAATCTTGCAAATCAGATAGTGCTGTTATTATTTTGCACATTAAATTCAAATTAAAAACCAGAGAAGAGAATTCTTTTGTTCCATGTCAAATAGCTAATAAAAAGCAGAGCAGAAATTCCAGCCCAGGCACCCTGACCCCATTCTGTGGATCTTTCTGCTTGGTGCTGACTCAGTGTCCAAGAAAAAGGCTCATCTTTTGTCTGCAGACTGTTATGCTTTTCCAAGTTTGAAATAAAAACCAGGTTCCTCTAGTAGTCAAGTACCCTTGTTTTCCAAGATGAGGATATTGCTACATTAGAGAATAAATAATATTATAAAACACTGTCTTTGGCAAAGTTTAAAATATATTTAGAAGAAGAGATATGGAAAGAATGACAATAACATTAACAATAACAATGTAACAATAATAAGCCTGCCTTCTCTTTTCCCCACAGGTACTTGCAGTTTCCGGACCTCTAAATCATGTTCTGTCAATGGACGAGGTAGACATAAAGCAGATACACACTTCCCTGTCTTCTAAGTCAGAAATAAGGGATAAAAAATATGAAGTAACCTATGGAGGTCACCAAGAGATGGGATTTGGAAGAGACCTTAGCTGCTTCATACCACTTATCCCCCCTACAGTCTAACACTGTTTTGTGCAATCTATCTGAAAGCTAGAGAAAATTAAATTAGATCTGATCATTTCAAAGCTCCTTTTACTCTACTTTTGATGCAAAACACATTTGGATATCAATACTATACACACTATTATTTTAAAGATAAATAGGTTCTGGCTTGGGAAGATTCAATAATTTGACAAAAGTTGATATACGAAAGTGCTGCTAAAACAAAATATTTTTAATATCTTTATTGCCAATAATTAGATACATTGTATGAGCAAATCTTGTGATGGTACCCCCCATTTCCATCCTCTCTGTCCCATGGATTTTTTTTAAAAGGTGGGCTGGAGAGATGGATCAGTGGTTAAGGCCTTGCCTGAAAGCCTAATGTTCTAGGTTTGATTCCCCAAGTACCCACCTAAAATAAAGCCAGATGCAAAAAGTGTCACATATTTTGTTTGCAGCCACTGGAAGCCCTAACATTCCCCCCCCCTCTCTCTCTCTCTCTCTGTATCTCTTCTATCTCTCTCTGCTTGCAAATAAATAAAATATTTTTAAAAATGCTGCTACTGCTATTCTATAAAACATGACTAAATCCACTAGAAAACCTATACATATTTATTTTTAAATGTGCTTTACTTTTAATGTTTGATGTTGACAATTATGAAGTCTAGTTATATTTGGGGTATCACTATTTTCTGGGTGTGACCTAATCTTTGTGTGTGTGTCCTAATCTTATCTGTGTCTGTCTTCTCCTCTCTCTGCTGTCTAGGCACTATCACTCTCAACAGATCTCCAAAGGTTGTCCCTCTTACAAAAATAGCCAGAGTCTTCTCCATTTGCCAAAGTCTGCCATCTTACATGCATGGTGGGGTGTGGGTCCACGGTTTACTTGGGGGGGGTCACTGCACATCAACACCCCTGTTTATCCACGGAGCTAGGACAGAGTCGGGATAGCTGTGAGTACACTAGAGGAAGAACTCTCTGGAGACAGTTCCAGTGAATAGCTCGTTTATTAGGTTGGGGAAGGTGCTTTTATGTAGGAAGGAAAAGGAGGGCCAGGAGGACAAGAGGCAAGGGGATTGGAAGAGGTAAGGTGGTCTGTGGATGTTTCATGAAAGGATTGGCAGGGGCCAGTAACCTGTCAATGCCTGGTTTGCATAGATAAGTTGGAGGGACTTTCTCAGCCCCAAGTGGCAGGAGTTACATGACTTTAGGCCTGTAGTTAGTACATGGTGGTAGGGGTAGAGGAGCTGTGACCTTTAAACTTCCTCATTGCCCCAGGCTTGTTATTACCTTATAGCTGAGTTATGTAAACTCCAGTAAACCCAGGCCTTGAAATGTCTGGCCTTATCAGGGCTTGCTGGGGTCTATAGGGTGGCTGGTGTTTGGGGAGGGATCAGCCAAACTCCTGCAGGTCTCAGGATGAGATTATCGGGGTTCCAGGCCAGTCTCAACTTCTCTTTAATCCTGTATCCTCCATGCCTCTCAGCAGGGTCCCACAGTGGGGCCTGGCAAAAGCTAGATGTTAAAGAGAAGGAGAAAGGCAGTAATGTCAGGCTGATTTGAAAGCTACAGCAAACCTTGGGTGCTGAACTAAGCCACATAAAGTTAAACAGGGCCACATTCTTTCTCAGCCCAGAGTGCTGAATTTCCAGGTGGGCTTGTCTTAACCAAGCAGTTTTGTGATGGTGGTAGCTTTGTTTGCATTGCTTTAAGAAAATACCTGACAGAAATAACTAAAGAAGGAAAAGTTTGTTTTTGACTCATGGCTTCAGAGAGGTTTCAGTCCAGCATGGCAGGGATGGCACAGCTGTGAGCAGCTAAGCTGTGTCTGTGGGCATGTGCCTCAGGAGCAGCCTTTCACATGCCATGGACCAGAAAGCAGAGAAAGTGCCAGACCAGAAGCAAAGGCAGCAGAATCTCAGAAGTCCACTGTGAGTGACCCATCTCCATCAGCCAGGCTCCATCTCCTACAGGCACCACAGCCTTCAGAACAGCACTACAGGCTGGGGACTGGGTGTTCAAAACATGAGCCTATGGGGTCCAGGGATGCTTCAAACCACAACTCTGAGTGTCTGGATCAAGGGCAAGCCTCAGAAAAACCCATCCAGTACTTATTGTTTTTCAGACTTGAAAACTTGACTTTATTTTCATATTACTGCCCACACCTTAGGTCTTGTCATGATTTCAGCCAAAGAAAATCATTTCAGACAGAGCCATTTTGGCTTGTTCTGGGTCCAAAGTAAGGAGACAGGAAGTAGGAGGTGACATTTGATTTTTTGAGGTTTCCTGCTCAAATTGAAGAGCAAGAAATTTTGTGTGGGTTGTTTGAGTCAGATGAAGGAAGGAGAAGAATTCAATTCCATTCAAGTCATCCCACATTTATTAGCTGTGTTAGGAGGGAAAAAATCATTAGTCCCTGCTCTTATGCAGCCATCAGTTTGCCTGAAAATGGTAGAAATAAACAGAGAAATGAGTGTCTAGAAAGGCAGAGCATGATGTTAAGAATGGATGGTACTATGTTATCATATTTAGTTTGGGAGTGAGGTAGCAGAAAGCTTTTATTGACAGTGACATTTGAAACTGACCGCCAAGAATATGTAAGTTTTTGATAGATAGAATAGGAAAATGGATGTTCTAGCTGGAAGTACGGATAAAGTGGGTTAAGTGGAAGAGGGAACAGTGGGTATTTGTATTGATGTAAGTTATGTTAGTTGGGTTGAAGCTTTAGGTATCCTTTATTGAAACAAACGAAATCTGATTGGCTTGAATAGACCAGGTTTATTCTTAGGATCAACACCTATATTTGAAAACATGTCAAGAGAAATGGAGGAATAAGGCAGAGACATGGTGTCTAGTTTATAGCACAAAGATATTATGAGGATTAATACCTGAGTCACCACCAGACAAGAGGCACATGGCAAGGCCTATCAGAAGCGACAGGTGCAGACCTCTGGAACTTTGAATGACGGAGATATTATTAGACAATGGGAAACCAAAGGAAATTTCTTGGAAGTGCTATTTGGAAGGAAAAATTCAGATCTATTGAAGGAAAGTGTGAAAATCATTCTAAACAGAGAAAGAAGAGGGCTGGGAATGTGGTTCTGTGGTAGAGCACTCATAGGCTGGAGGTCCTGGGTTCAATCCCCAGCATTGCAAACAGAACAAAATAAAAAACGATAGAAATTTTGGGCTGGAGGAAAAAATAAAATAAACACAGGCAAGAAAGCATCAGAAATATATAAAAATTACTATTATTAAATTATTAATTTGAATAAACGGTTCCTTAAATTAGAATACACAGATCCCTGAAGAGACCTGTAGATAAAATGCAGGTAAAGATAAATTAAAAGAAAATAAAATTCTCACTGATCTTTAACTTAAATTTAGCATCTTTTCAAGCATAAATGTAGATAACAAATCACAGTAATATTAGTAATACCTTGACTCTGTATCATTAGAAATCACAAGTACTTTGATCATACATTTTCTTGAAGATATAGTCGAATAGCATTTATGTTAATTGAAACTGTAAAATTCTCATAGTATTAGACCTGATGCAAGATCTTTAATGTACCTGTCGGTGAGCTCTTTGTCGTTGCGATCAAGTTGTTATTGAGGTAAAAGAGAAAAAGTTCATTTTAGCTCATGGGTCCAGAGGTTTCTGTTCATAGTCACCTGACCCTGTTGGTACAATGCAGTAGAGGCATATGTTAGAGAATGCTTGTTTACTTCAGGGAAGCAAAGAGAGAAAGAGGATCCAGGGCCTTAATATCCCCTTCTAGGACATGCTCCCAGTGACCTCACTTCCTCCCACTAGGTATCACCTCCTGAAAGTTCTTCCACCTCCTGTTGACAGGACCAATTTAGAGACCAAACCTTTAGCAATGGACTTTGAAGAACCTTTGATATCATATTATAGCAATGTGTCACTAAGGAAGCATGTTAATAGCCTTATTATAATCTGTTATGTTGACAGTCATAATTTAACAGGTTTTTTTGCAAATTATCTAGTTTATTTAATGATTTTAAATCATTTTCCTCAGGAGGTATACATACATCCCTATGTGCTTAAGTTTAATGACTTAAGACAGTTTGAATAAAAAGAATAAGGTTCTAAGAGCAGATTGAAATAAGATTGCAAAAAGCCTCTAGAATGCCAAACCAAAGGCTTCCCATAATGATCAATAATGCCTGGCCAAATATCAAAGCATTTCAGCCCCTGTCTCCTCTTCCAAGTATAATGTCAAGGGCCCTGGGAGCAGGGATTGCCCTTTTGTATACTCTGTATACGACATGGACTGATACTAGACCCTGAGTACAATTTAACATAGGACTATTCTGAGAAACAAAAGCCTTCCCCTTCTCACCTCCCCAACCCCCAGCCACTTAAGCAAATCTTGCTTTGGTAACATAATTCATAAATCATTCCTAAATTTACATTAAGGTTTTTTGTAATTTCATGGACCATGGAAATAATTATTTATTTATTCATTCATTGTGTGTGTTATGATATGTGGGTGTGGTGTGTTGAGGTGGCTTTGATGAGGTGTCCACCATAGCCTTGTGTGTTTTGAATATTCAATTTGGTAGTTGGAGCCTTGCTGGAGAAGGTGTGTCATTGAGGACAGACCTTGAGTGTTATCAGTTCCCTCCCTCCAGTCTGTCAGTCTTTGCTTAGCTCACTCTTGCTGCTTTCTGTGTTCTCTGGCAAGATGTGATGCCCAGGTTCCTCCATCCTTTCCCTGCCAAAATGAGGCTTCCCCTCAAGGCTGTGAACCAAAGCAGACTCTGTCTTCCCATCAGCTGTGTTTGGGAGGATGTTGTGTGCAGCAATATAAAGGTAACTACAATACACATACTCCGTACATATGTCCATACATATGTCCATACATATGTACATACATATGTCCGTGTGCACAGAGGCCAGAGGAGAATGTCAGGTGCCCCCTCCTTACTCATCTATGTTTCCTTGAGATGGAGTCTCTCACTGATTCCAGAGCTTGCCTATTTTGTGTGAGCTCCAGTGATTCTCTAGTCTCTGCTCCCCACAGGACTGGGTTGAAGAAATATGGCCTTGTCCAGCTATTTACATAGGTGCTAGAATTTGAACTAAGGCCTTCTTGGTTGAAATGGAAGAGTTCTTACCCCTTGAGCCATCTCTGCAGCCCTAGAATATTTTTTAAAAAGGGAACATAAGACATCATAAGGCTGTTGACTCTGTTTATCACTTTATTCCAAGTAGTTAAGGAGAATCTGTTTGTTTGTATGTTTTTAAGAAAGCAGCAAGAACTGTGGACAACCAGAATCTATCAACAAGACAAGAATAGATAGCTGGCTCCCTGACAGAGATGAACTACTCCTCAAACATCAACTAGGGTCCAAGTGAAACCACAAAGAAATTGGCCAGATAAGCAAGAGTGTTGCATCCACCACTGTGAGCCTGACAACGTGCACCAGGGTGATGGAGACAGACATCGAGGATACTAAAAATGCACCAAAACAGAAATACAGCAGCTGCTGAGAGCTCAACACTAAAGTAGACATAGATGAAATAGATGCATAGATGAAAATGGAAATTTATTTTGCAGAAGAGTGGGTGGAAAGAGTGGGTGGCCAGAGCCACAGGGTGGGAGGGAATATCCAGAGGCATTGCCACCCTCCATTGACTGACTGATAGTCTTATAAGTCATAACCCATAACTCCATGGTGAATACCAGCAATCACATTGAGGAGGACCCTCAGTGGAGTGGAGGAAAATGATGGTACCAACACATGATGTATCCATACAAAATTTATACTTAATATTTTTTTAATTTACCTGGCCCAGGGGGAAAAATAAAGAAAAAAGCTTCATCAATTGTTATGCTATTTCATAAAGGAGTGAGAAAAGAAGTTCAAAGCCCTCCCACCCAAAAAGGAAAGACATGACCTCAGTAAGAAAAAAAAATTCCAAGGAAAGAGAATTGACAATCTCACAAGGTCATTTTAAAGAATACTTTTTAAAAATTTAAGATAGAAATTACAACACAGGCTTCCATTTTCTGTAGAATGCTGCAGATGCCTTCCTTCTTAGAGGTCAGTTCCAAGCCACTAGGAATATGGCACTCTGAGGGGAGGGTCAGTTTCTAGCTCGCCTTATGACTTCATGACCAACATTAGCACCAAAAGGACATTTCAAAGGGATTCATAGATGACAATGGAAAGCAGCACCCACCACTCCACTCTCTTCATTCTATGTGAGAACGAGCAGAGAAGTGGAGGAGTAATTCAACTTCACCTCATCTCCAGCAGCTTTCCCTCACCCTTCCTGAAAGAGGAGGCTATGAGAACATCCAAGATTCTGGCTACTAAGGTGACAGCAGAGGACCTTCCAAGGTTTGTATCCTGCCTGGTTAAAATGAGAAATTTATGTCCCACATGGGACAGTCACCAATTTATGTGAGTAGGATGTTCTGGACTGGACTTTATTATGGCACATGCACCCTTCCCCACACACACATACACATAAAAGCCTTGAGGGCTCAAGGCCTGAGCTTGAAATATCACAGAAAGAGAAGGAGAAAGAAGAGTAGGGGAAGAGAGAGAGGGAGAGAGAAAGAAACAAACAAGCAGACAGACAAGTATAGAAACAGAGAAAGAAGGGAATAAGCCTTGTAACTCTAAGGACAGAAGCCTGACCCCGAGTCCAGGTGCTGGGATATCACATCCTGCTGCCTTGTTTATCAGTGGCCCTGCATTTGGGTAGATAGCAACAGTATGCACCATTTTTTAAAATGCCAGTTCCAGGGCAAGCCCTGTGCTCACAATTCTACATGCATGGGCTCATTCACGATTCACAAGACCCTATGAGATTGACGGGATTGGTGCATTTTATGAACAGGGAAATTGCAGCCTACGAGCTCTGGTGACTTTCCTAGAGGCAAATGACTGGTAAGTCACAGAACATAAGTGACCCTTCTATCAGGGTTCCCTAGACCATGTTCAATGCTGTCCAATGCCTACTTCACGCTGACATATGTATGCCTGATGCACAGGAAGTTCTCCCCCAGAAAATACAATCCATAACTAACTTCCTCCTTTGTCCAAAGATGCTGACCCTCCACCACCATGCTATCTCCAATGAATCAAAAAATGTTCCCCTAAATCACCTCCAAGGCATTTCATAAATGTCCCATTAAATGTGATCTGAAACTGTGAGTCTAATCTTACCGCAGGATAAAGGTGTTAGAGCAGTTTGTCAGACCCTTAATTTGCACACTTGGTGCAAGTTAGGCTCCAAGCCTGGTGGGGGTCCTTGTTTTTCTCGATGGCTGAGGGCCAAGTCAAGCTCCCTCTCCTATTCCAGTACAATTGCTTGTTTGCATGGAAAGGCAGGCCTTCCAAAGGACCCCTGCTGCACTTCATCTTGAAGGCTTTGGCTCGTGATTCCAGCCAACTGAGATCAGTTAGAAGTTTGATTTTGTCATCAATCATATTTTCTATCCCTCCCAGCTGCGTGTCAACCACAGATGTGATAAGTGGATTTTTATATATCTCTGTCCAAATCATTGGTACCAAATATTAAACAAGGTTCAGGAGCATATGTCTGCTCTGATCCCAGGGCCTGCACAAGAGCCTTTGTCCCAGGACTTGTCCTTTGACATTCTTGGTTTTCTTATCCTCTGTGTAAGAGCTTTAAGAGTAGATCTTTGGTGGAATGCTCCTTGTAACGTTCATTCATTGGGCATAGTGCCAGGGGCTGAAGCCAAATTCAGTATTTGTTGAATGGTGCAACTGACCATGCTATTGACTTAGAAAACACAGATTCAAGTCCTAAACCTCTTGCCTGCATACAGGAAGATAATCCTCCAATGCCTCAGTTTCCAGAAAATAGGCACAAGGATCTCTGTAGATGGTCTCATTTGGACATTGAAGAGCCCCAATGAATTTATAGATACAAATATGCTTACTCAATCAGGCCTCTAGGTGTTTATGGTTCAACCATAAATACATTTCTCTTCTCTTTCCTGTCAATTTCACCCTCATCCTGTTCTTTCTATGCTGCTTCCATTATGGTTTAGATAAGACATGTCCTCTCATAGGCTTAAGGCGTGAATATTTGGTCCCCAGCTTGAGATACTGTTTTGGGAGGCTGTGGGTTGTGGCACCTTTAGGAGGTGGAGTCTAGCTATAAGATGTATGTCGTAGGGAAGTGGTCTTCTGCCTCTCTCTCTCTCTCTCTTTCTCTCTCTCACTCTCTCTCTGTCTCCCCTGATATACATAGATGTGAGTGAACTTCTGCCACCATGTCTTCCCTATCATGATGGACTGTATCTCCTCAAACTGAACCAAAAGAAGTCTTTCAGGTATTTTTCTCACAGTGATAAGAAGAGTAATAAATATAGAAAATGCTTCTATAGTAATATTTCCTTGGCTCTCTAAATGAACTGGTACCATCTCCTTGGAGATCTCATATCAGTTTTCAGGCATTCACTGTCCTGTATGTCCCCATGTGTCTGGTTATTTGTCCATCTTCCTCTCTAGGAAGTCAAGAGCTACTCCTTAGATGTACCTGTCTCTGGTATCAGCATAAGGACCTGGGACACAGAAGACATTCAATGCCAAGTTTATGGAACAAAGTTTGCAAGCAGCAAACTTGGTCCTGCTCTTGCGCCACTGATGGTGGGCATTGGGGTAGTATGGTTGCTAGGGTTTTTGCTTAGGATGCAGTCAAGTGTCATCATGAGTCCATCTATATGGCCAGACTATTCCTGGTTTGTCCTTGGGTTGAAACAACAGTAAGTCTTATGGATTAAGTCAGCCCCAAAGCTCGGTGAGAGAACAGGTATCATATCATGTCTGTTCTATCTGCCTTCAGTGCAGGTTGAGCTCTCCAGAAAGCAGCCTCCAAGATAGAAATTTACATACAATAAGTTTCCTGAAGAGGATCTTTGGGATTAACCCCTGTGGGAGAGAGAAGCAAGAAGATTGGGCAAATAGAGATGTCAGTCTTCAATGCAGTGGCCATGAAGGACTCATCTGATCCCATGAAGACTTGTCATTGGGGATGACCATTTGGAATTGTCCCAAACAGAAGCAAAAAGGTTGAGGATCCTACTGACCAGCCTTGAATGAAGGTTGCCCCCACAGAGCTTTGACCTGGAAAGTCCTCTTCCATTGAAGACATTCCCAAACTAACACAGCTGAGAACCAATACACAAAACACGTCTCCTGGTGGAAATGGAAAGTGTCTGTTACAGTGCTTGTGACTAAAGGCACATAGTCCACTGGAGCCCGCAAAGGACGCTCTCTATGTGGATGAAGGATCTGTACAATCTCACGTGGAATCCGTGGGTTCTCTGTGGGATTCCAAGCACACCTTCCGTGTAAGTATCTTTAGAGAGTACCACCACCTTCCCAGGGCCTGTAGACGTACTCAGCTCAGGAAAGTCCCCTTCCCCGAATAAGGGATCTCGAGTGCCAGAGAGAAGATTCCAGAATATGAGTGGCATGGAGGAATATCTCAGTAAAGGACTGACTAAAGGCCAGGCCTTCATTCTAGAAAGAATTAGAATAATTTCTTGGGTCACTTTCCATGTAGTGCTCCATGGGAGGGACCAGTCACTCAAACTCTCACCATACCTGTGATCCCCATGCAGAACACAGCTGGAGCTGTCCACACTATGAGTGTTCTGTGAGTGAATAAACCTCCAGGTTAAAGAGCGTACAATGGCCTTGACACCCAGACAGTGAGCTGTTGTGGATGGAAGCCCAATGAAAAGAAGCTCAGAGAACAAGCTTAATCTTGTCAACTCAGAGAAATCAGGTTTCCCTACTCAGAGGAGCTCTGGCCAAGGCACACCCCGCCCCCTCCCAGGCTGGCTTGCATCTGTAGTATGGATCTTAAATATTGACTGTGAGCTTGACAGTTTCTAGAACCATCTAAGAGACAAATCTCTGGGCATGTCTATGAATGAGTTTCTAGAGTAGTTTAATTGAGGTGGGGAAAGCCACCTTAACTGAATGAAAGGGAGACAGTGATTGTAACACTAGCATTCATCACTCTCTGCTTCCTGACTGCAGATTAAGTGGGAGCAGGTACTTCATGCTCCTGTCACCATACCTTCCTCTCCATGATGGGCTGTATCCCCTTAAACTGTAAACCCAAAGAAGTCTGTCTTCCTTAAATTGTTTCCTGTCTGGCATTTTATCCCAGCAACAAGGAAAGTAACTAATATAGTCAATAACGCACATGTGTGTGCCTACAAAATGAGAATGAGAACTTCCAAGCTCTCATGATAAGGAAATGAAAATTAACACAATACTGAGGTCAGTTTAACAGCTCTCAGACTGCCAATTTTTTTTAAAAACATTAAGAACAGTACTGATGAAAGTGGATAATGTAGACTTGCTTATTCAGTATGTGTGATGGGGAAGGGAATAAATTAAAATTTCACATTGAGCTATAAACAACTGGCTTGCCAATAATTAATCTACTAATCACTCTGAATACCAGACAGTTCTATTTTCCTACTCTTCTCATAAAGTATTTTAATTATTCTGTTGTTTTTATTTTTATAATTAAAACAAAATTCTTGGCATATAAGACTTTGGTTTCATTACACTGTTTTTCAAACACATTTTGTTTTTGTTTCACTTCTCACCCCCCTTTCCCCACATGCCTTCACCTGTCCAGCCTCCTTTCATGTCACCAGAGAACCTTTGATATTTATTATTTTAAATTATAATATGTGCCTCCCAGGACTTCTCTAATGATAAATATTATAATGTGCATGAAGGAGCCCTGCACGCTGCTTGCACTTGGGTTTATGTAAGAACCTATTTTTCTCTGAAAGTAGGCATCTTTCTTCATCTAAACACCTTTGAGTGAAGTTCTTTCTGTAGACAGGAAGTGATTCTCTGCAGGACAACCTCACAAGACTCTCCAAAGGCTGCTTCTTAATGATCGTGTTGACTCATCCTCTCTCTTTAACCCCACTGTCCTGCTCTGTGCACAAGACCATATGTGTCAGCCTCATCTCTGGTCATTTTTGCTCCTTGAATCTGTTCTCCCCCATCCACCTTACTGCAGCTAAAACAGCTGTTCCATCTCTGACCATCCTATTCCTGTGTGCTTGGGAAAGTCTGAGCTTCTTGATGTCAAGTTCAAGACCACATGTGATCAAACCTCCAACTGATTCTCCAAGTATCTCTCCTGCTTCTCCACTACACCTGTTAACACAAACTTGATCCTGCCAAAGTACATTATGGTAGTTCCCCCAACTCTCCCCATTCTTCTGTCCCCAATTCTAGAATGCTCTTTCCACATGCTCACTCAGTAAACTCCCATGCTACCTTCCTAAGCATTATCTAAAGAGTTGCCCTTCTTCACTCCCCTTCCCATGTCCAAGATTTTTATTGTAAGCTCACTCTTTAACTTCCGTCTCCTAACTGGACGAGATGCTCCTCAAGGCGGTGTATTAAACACCTCTGAAACCTTCCCCCCTAGCCCGTGCACAATTTCAGTTCAGGGATTTGTTCAACATTGAAAAAATAAATTTTGTCAGAATTGCACCCCATAGCATAAAACAAATCAACCTACATTTTTTCCCCTAGCTACTCTGTTGACTTCACCAAGTCCCCAACCACCCAAGCAATCTCTCATAGCTGTCACTGGAGGGAAGGAGAACTTTGGGGGGAAATGCAGAGCCCCTCAATTACCAATTCTGACAACTCTCATTTTAGCCTGGATCTCCCCATGCAAACAGACAGTTGACATGTGATTGGAGAAGAAATAGAAGTATGTTTCTATTAAAACCATGTTCCTTAAGTTGTCGCTCTGAATTTATATCCCTTTGGCCTTTGCCAAGTTGGCTCTGGGCTCAATGCTGTCCTGAAATGAGAACATTCTTCTCATCGTCCCAGGAGATGCCTGCAATGCCTGGAGATAAAAAACAGACTCTGAACCAGAGATTTGGGATGCATGGAGTCCAAAGCCTTACTGCCCTATACAATGTGCTTTGGGCAACCTCGCTTCCTTGTGCACCTCTGATTAGAGCTTCTGGGGAGACTGAAGTGGTTGAAGCTTAAATGATAATCCCAAAATGCAAGAAGATGGGCGGGAAGTCCAGCAGGAGCTTTGAGAGGGTTTTTAGCTTGAGGTAACAGAAAATGCCACCTATGATCAGAGGCTCATGGCTTCTAAGCAGAAGCAATCATGGGATGTATGTGCATGAAAATGTTGAATTTGATTAAAATGAACAATCATCTGACACCTATCCCTTTCCAGGCTCTTGCTTAGCGTGATGACGGAGGAAGGGTTGGGCAAGAAGGCCAATGCCTTACACTGCTTGTTTCTACTGGAGAAAAGGGGTTTGGAGCTAAATAGCCATGCCCAATGGTAGAAAGGATGAATATTGTGAACCTTAGAAAGCGTTTAGCTTGTGTCTGTGAGCAGGAGAGACAGGACAGGTTTAAAAGTCACCAGATTCAGGCTCCAATACTTTTAGACCGTTGCCATAGGCCCAATACTGTACCTCTCAGAGGCTCAGTTGCTCCAACTGGGAGAGTCCCAAGAGCTACCTCAGAAAGGAATTAGCTGGAGACTAAATGAGTTCAGTGTGGGATCTTCACACAGTAACCCTTACTTCCTTTCCCTTCCCAATCCATCAGAGCTGAGAGCTGGTGACCTTGGGGGGTAACCCTAGGCAGACACAAGTCCAAAGAGGTGTATGAGGAAGAATGTCCGGGCCCTCAAGGGTGAAAGACTTTGCACTATTCTTTCCGTTTCCTAGAGAATCTCTTTAGCTTGGCTTTGACTTTGGCTTTGGTAAATGCTCTGACAGTCAATCAGGTTAAGTGTGTTTAGTTCATCACCTGAGAGGTGGAGTTAGGCTCACTTAGGCCAAGAACCAACCAAGGAGAACTGCTTCCCTGGTGGCTTAGCAGTTGAGGCTCCCAGACCCTAGCCAGACCACAGAGTGTGTGAGGAGGGGAAAATAAACGAAAGGGCTGAGAAAACATGGCCTTCTTCACATAGGGATGCCGCCCTGGCCTGTGACTTGAAGAATACCATCCAGCTTGGGAATCTCAGCTCCGTTTACAAAGGCTGGTTGTTGGAATGCTCAGACTCTGTCAGAAGGATGAGGGCAGCTGCTTTGTGTCTCAGCGACTTCTTTCATTCTATACATTTCCAAGTCTCTAAACAGGGGAGATGACCCACTTTTCCTTTTGGGGTTCTTTCCAAATTCAACTAAACAGAAATTCTACTATTCTTTTACACTTGGGCTTGGTGAGCTTAAACACAATATAACAGACTGTCAGAAGATGATGACGGTGAATGGTAGCTTAGCTACCTACAGGCCTGGGGACTTTGAGACAGCTCTCTCCTTCTTTCACTGGGTCAGAGGTTTCATCTTTCAAATGGGTACAGTAATAGCCACTTCACTGGGCTGATCTCTGACTTAAATCTGCTCATGGCTACAAAAAGTAGCACTTAGAAAACTCAGTAAGGTTTGGTTCTTTTCCCCTCTGCTAGTCATGCATATTAAATAAATTTTCTAATCTACCTAAAAATTTCTCTTTTGCAAAATTGATCTGTGCTACCTCACCTTTTACCTTTTGAGGCTGATCTGAGAGATTAAGGTGAAGGCGGGATGAATGTGCTTCTACATAGAAAGTATCAAAGTAGAATAACGTCTATCACGAGGGCTCTTTTCTCTGTGTGGGAACAACAGCCCAGGAGAAGCACAGAGAGTAAGACCTTAAGGGCCTGCCCTGAGAATGGTGTGTGACTCAGTGGTATAGCACTTGCCTGGCATGTACCAGGTCTGGGTTCCATCCGTCGTCATCATCATCACTTCCAATTTTAACAAAGGAGTAATGTAGGGCAGGAGAGGTGGATCCGTGGTTAAGGCTCTCGCCTGCAAAGCCCAAGGACCCAGGTTTGATTCACCAGTAAAGCCAGTTGTGGAAAGTGGGAAGTGGTGCGTGCATCTGGCATTCGTTTGTAGAGGTTAAGAGGCCATGGTGTGCTCATTCTCTCTCTCTCTCTCTCTCTCTCATTCTCTCTCTTTCTCTCTGCCCCTCTCTTCATCTCTCTCTCAAATAAATAAATACTTTAAAAAATTTAAAGGTAGTGATGTGTTCAATCACTCTTTAGATCTGAGAGCCACTTAGAAAGTCCCATGTGTGCTTGCACTTCTAGACGGATCAATTATCATCAAAGACCTGAAGGAAGATGGAAACTCCAGTTGCTGTTGAAGTCAAATCACGCTGGCTACAGGGCCAGTTACCAAACCCTTTGAATACCATTCAACCTCAAAGCAACAGAGACCGCCAAAAGCCTGACGCCAGCTACGTGATTAACTGGACAAAACCTATATACACTCTAAGCCGAGATCAAAGGGACTACTCTTTCCAACAAGTAAACCCTCTTGAGAATCAAACCATGATTCATGCTAACAAGGCACTTAGGAGTCAGGTAAGCAGACAGCCCGGTCTGAGGAATTACAGGCAGATCTGTCCCAGGGAGGAGGGTGAGAGGATGATCTCAAGAACCTTCATGTTCAGAGGCAGGATATCTGTGACCTGAGGCTAAGAAGAATCTTGCATCCTACTCAATAAAACAGGGAGGCCCATCAAAGTAGGGGTCCCTTCCATTCAGTTTGTATCCCCAGTTTCAAGTTCAAGGTTTCTCTGGGTCTTTGGGAACCCTACTTTCCATGCTCACGAGAGAAAGTCTCCACTATTAAGTTATAGCTTAGCCCTAACTCTTCTCCTAAGGGTATTCCTCCTCCAGCGTCCCCTCATGCCAAGTCAACCATTCTTGCCCTTGATGGAGGTTCAATCTCTAGCACTCTGAGCAACTATATCTCAACTGTCAAAGTCTCTGTTATTTCACGATGAAACCCTAGCTAAGACAAGAGGAAAAGAGAAGCATTCTTTCCTAGTACTTGGCACCATTAACTACCCAATTGTCCACACCAGAAGCCTGGGAGACCTTTGACTCCCCTGACCTCTTCTATCTGTCTCACGTCATCGTCACAATGGCTCTAACACAATCTCTCTCCATCCAACTTTCCTTACTTTCAGGATTTTTCTGGAAGACTCACCAGGTCCGCTGGGACCCCTGTCCTAGTTCAATCCTCATCATTCCTCTTCCAAGGGTCATTTTGCCAGAACCATCCTTGAAGAATGTGACCTGATACTGCCTTACACAATGGCTGTCACTGGTCCTGGTAGCCCCCAGCCTACAGTGTGACATTTACTTCTTCGCTGGATTTATAGAGGCTCTGGGGAGGCTGTCCCTGCCTCTTTTCCAGCCTCATCTCTCCCACAGGTGAAGCAAGTCAGACTCTGCCACACATCTTTATGTCCCACAAATGTATCTTTTGTGGTTCATCATTTTTTACTTGGGGGTGCTCTGTTTTGCTTTGGTTTTGTTTGTTTTGGCATTGAAGTCCCCATTTTTCTTCCCAGCCTAAGTGTTGCTTCCCAATGATGTCATCGTTGCCAGTCTTCCAACCTCTCTTTCTGGGGTCAGGATACAGTTCTTAGTTCCAAGAGAAGCCCCAGCTCCTGGCCATCACGATAGTCATGATGGGATATTTTAGTTGATTGGTTCATTCTTGTCTGATTCCCTGTAAGAATAAGCCATGGGCTTCCTGAAGAGAGGTATCAGGTCTCATAGCCCAATGCCTTAGTCAAAGCAGATATCTCCAGAGTTTCCTGTGAAATACAGATGCTCCTGAAGTTCTGAGCCAAAGAGAGAAACTTGCTCTTTGTCTTATAGAGGCCAAACCTTAGGATCCTTCCTTGTATTGGTTACTTTTTTCATTGCTGCGATAGAATACATGAGAGAAGTAACTTAATAGATGAAGGATTTATTTTGACTCGTGGTTTAAGAAGTGATACAGTCCATCACAGGAGACCGCATGGCAGTGGGAGCATGGAGGAGCCGGTCATATCAGGTGCATAGTCAGGAAGCAGAGAGGTGAATGCAGGTGCTCATCTTGCTTCTTCCTTTCTGCCTTCTTTATTCCACCTGGGATCCCCTCTCATGGGTTACTGCTGTCCACGTTCTGGGGGAGTCTTCTTTTCTGCATTAAACATCTCTGAAAATGTCCTCACAGACAGACCTGGAGGTAATGGCTCCTGGGTGATTCAAATTGAAGATGAGCCACCACTTCTCCTCCAGTCTTGTTTAGGCTGTGAATTAGAGCAACCATTGAGTGCTTAGAGGGAGCCTAGACAGGACGGGAGCTGAAGCCAGCTTGTGTTTCCAGCTAGGCTTTGTGTTAGCTGATTTTCTAGAATAAATTAGCTAACTTCTCTGAGCTTCTGTCTCTTCAAATGAAAAGTAAGCATTTGGAAAAGAAGTCGTAGTTTTCTTTCTTCTCTGTCCTTTAGAACTGTCTGTAATAATGTCTGGACAATCACTGAGAGTTTTAATATCCTCTAAGGTGATATAGTAGCCAGAACTGTGTGTCACTGAGAGAGAGGACAAAAATCATAACCTGTGGCAGCTGATGTAAAGAACACTCAATTTCACTGGTATTGCCTCTGCTGCTGGAATGACCAGAGTGGAAAAATGTCCCATCTCTGAGCTGTCATGAGCATACAGCA
The DNA here is from genome assembly GCA_004024765.1 of Zapus hudsonius. NCBI lineage: Eukaryota > Metazoa > Chordata > Mammalia > Rodentia > Dipodidae > Zapus > Zapus hudsonius. Next base: position 32,162 of record PVHP010015041.1, read on the forward strand.
TACACAATTGATGCAGACACGTGACAGAAGGGAAGAAGCAGAGCAAATATGTGATATCTTTGTATCATCAAGAGAAGATGGAGGGACTCAGAGAGGGAAAACGACATAGTCAGGTTTGCATGCTAGAGAGAAAAGGAACTGAGCCTGTAGTCTGGAATTGACTATCATCCTTACCACACTTGAGTGAGGGGATGGGCCCAGGACCATAGCACCTAGCTGGCACTTAGCAAATTGTTAGTGTGCTTAACACTACGCTGTGGGCTGGTGATCTCTCTGCCACCGAGTCCTGTAGCATGACCATGGTCTTCAGGGTTGGGAGGTTCATATTAAGTCTTTACATTTATTTCAGCATCGGGAGTTAAAAAGGCTAATTCTTTCTAAGGATGAATCGAAGGCCAGATGGAAACTAAATGGAAGGATCTTTCTGTTTTGTATAGCTATTTCCTGTGAATGGAAACATTCCCTCCTGATAGGAAGCTCTTTAAGATTCAGAAAATAAATGAAACTTACAAGGCTCCAGAAATAAACAAAATTCACATCTCAAGAAGTTGCTGAAACTTATGAGAAGATTCATGAGTCCTCCTCCCACAAAGTAAAATAAGTAGTAACAATTGTTGGGGAGATGAGACCCGCCTTCACGTCAGACAGGGAGGTTCAATGATGCAGTTTATCACCTATTCAGGGGGAGATTTTTCTTGCAGGGGGGGCAGGGAGCTAATGCCTTTCAGTCACCCATATTACTGTACTTCCTGGTTCACCAAAATACACCACTTGGGTAGAATTGTTTCTTTAGTCTGTCATTCGTGCCCTTTCTGGGGTGAACAGACATTTACTCATGTCTCCCCAGACAGAAGTCACACTATATTCCTTAGAGGTCCAAGTTTCTCAACTCTGAATCTAATGACCTACCCTAGGTAATGAAAACTTCCTCTGTTTTTCCATAAGTCTAGGTCTTTATTAGAACAGGCTACTGCTGACTTTCATGCGCTGGTCCTACCTGTAGCTGCCTCAATTGTATCTATGGTGTGCCTAGAGAAGCAGTTTTTTTTTAATATTTTATTTATTCATTTTCAAGGAGAAAGAGAGAGAGAGAGAGAGAGAGAGAGAGAGAGAGAGAGAGAGAGCACCAGGACCACCACCTTGTGGGCCTGGCTTATGTGGGTGCTGGGGAATTGAACCCAGGGCCTTAGGCACTGGAGGCAAGTACCTTAACCGCTGAGCCATCTCTCCAGCCCTAGAGCAGCAGTTTGGAAGAGAAAAGATGCAGGGTTGAATGGAGCCACCCTTCTGATTGTCATGTAGCTGCTTCTTGGAAGGCTTGTAGCTCAGCACAATTTCAAAAGCCTTCAGAGAGCTCTGACCAGCTGCATAGGTTGAGGAGCAGGAATAGGACATTGGTGGCTGATGTGCCCAGACTTGGGAGTACTGGGGACCAGGAACCTACCCTAAGCACAGCCAGATAAGATGCCAAGCGTCTTCCTACACAATGGTACCAGTGGCAGCTGGGCCTCAGCTTTCCCCAAGGCTGGGCCTCAGCTTTCCAGCACAACCAGAGCTTACAAAGATAAAAATACAAGGCCCAGATATGAAAGCAGCTCAGACTTCCAAAGGAGTGATCCACAGTGTGCAGGTGGGACTGGTTCTGCCTTTCAACTTCCTTCAAGTACTTCCCAAGAAGCAGAAGAGAATGTTCTAAGTTATCATATCCTTAGTTGTCTCCATTGGTACTTTCATCCTGAGGCAGGTGTATTTTATAAGTGGTCATGCGCTTGGCTAGCAGAAGGCTGCATTCATTTCTAATTATGGCACTGGGGTTTGGTGGAAAGTCCTCTGAGTTCAGGAGTCACTGTGCATCTATGGCATAATATGGTCTGAAATGAATCTTGACTCCACGCGTCGTGTTGTGTGATAATGGGAAAATGCCTTCCTTCCCAAGTCTCTGACTCTCCTCTGTCAAGTGGAGGTATCAATGTGGGGATCTAAACTGCACTGAGGGACTGGGGAGATGGCTCAGCAGTTAAAGACGCTTGCTCCACAAGCTTGCTGACATGAGTTCTAGCTTCAGCACCTACCTAAAAAGACAGATGCAAAGTGGCACAGACATTATAATCCCAACGCACCTACAACAAAGGGAGGCAGAACACCAAAGCTTGTAGGCCAACTGGAATGGCCTTCTCTGTGGTGAGAAACAGCAACAGGAAAAGACCCTGTCTCAAATAAAGTAGGAGAGAGTTGTCCCTGACATCTACATGCACACCAATTCACATGTGTGTGTGAGCGTGCATACATACACACACAAACATATACAAAAATATAAAATACATTGATCCCTTGAGTATCACAATCAGCTTGAATGTAGAAGTGGGTTACCCTCATGCAACCTCATTATCAAAGTATACACCACACATTAACTTTGCCTTAAGGATTCTGGAGATAGCTTTGGATGATTTGCTGGTCATTTTTTATCAGACATCTCTTGCTTCTGATAATTGTCCAATAAGGTAGACCTCTAAGGGATGATAGCTCATGTTTTTTTGAAACAAAAAGAAAAATAATGCTCGATGGGTTTGAGTAGCTTTTCTCAACTCAGACAACTGGAACTGGAGTAAACGAGTCTCCTTTAGGATGTGGAATAATGTTTCTCAATGGAGGAAGTTTTTGTCTGTATCTAGTGTGAAGAGGCCGGGATGCAGAGTGCAGCACTCAAGCAGGTTCATTCCGTTTTACTGATGACAAAACTAAGGCCTGGACATGGTAATTTCTCCAGGAGATGGTAAAGTCGGGATTCAAAGTAAACTGCACTGTTTGCCCTTTCCCCAGTTCTCTGTCGGAGGGCTATCTACACCCTCTCTCCAAGAGAATAGAAGTTGAATTTGTTCCAGTCTTGGGAAGCTACCAAAAGGACATGCATCTTCCTGTGAAGAGAGCATTTTTATTTTTGCAAAAATGTCATGTACATGGGAGGATTTATCACCCACCCAATGTAAAAAAAAAAATCAATTCTAATCTAAACCTGAAACTTCAGCAATAGGGTCTTTCACCTCCAGAATATCTCAGACCTTATTTTAGTAACATCATGTATTACACACCCTTAATTCCAAAGGTCCACATATAATGTCTAATATTCTTAGACCTATATTCTGAAAGAAATGGAAGTAGAGGACCAGCAATGACGATTGATGTTAATTATATTAATAAGTAATTATATTAATATTATATTTTTGTCACAGGAAATTTTATTTGGACATAAATGTAATGTTTAATATCTTAAAACAATGCTTTATCATAGTTATGTAATAGAAAGAAAAATAATAGGCTGTTTTAGAAATTAAGCTCCATAAAAGCACCCTCGCATCCCCTCCAAACATACTGGACAAATATTCTCATTTTCTCTGTGTTCAGTGACATGAAGGAGTTTGGAAGTCACTGTTTTAGATGATAGATGGGTCCATGTCTTGATTGATGTAATGTATCCAGAAATTTGAGATATAATGGTATATGAAACATTGTTTATGATTGTTGCAGTCAGCCACACATCACTGGGATGAATCTCCAAACCAGGCACAATTTTGGGAGGAAAGTATTTATTGAAGCAACAGATCCAGGGGAAGTTCCATAAAGGAGAAAGAGGCTGGCCCCCTTTCACAGGTCCAAGTAGAGAGAGAAACCCATCACCTCCAGCCAGCACACTCCAACTCCAACAACAACAACAAAAAAAAAAACACCAGGACGTCAGCTCCGACTGCTCTTTATGTATGTATCACTGGAATTTTACATTCACCTTAGAAATACCCTAGGAGGCCAGGCTAAGGTGACACCTCCTTCAGCCAGGAGGCTGGAGACAAATCTTTAATACACTTTTGAATCTATTGGAGACATTCAGTCAAACTACCACAATGATCCTCTCGATAAGCCTGGAAAAATACAAATATCTGTTGACCCTAAACAAGTGAGAAGATGAGGCATGGAGAGGGTCATAACCCTACAAAGGCAATTTCAGGTTATTAAAACCTAAATGACCTTAGCAAGCAATCCTCTGAGATCTATAGCTATCATACCAATGAGGGGTTAAATCCCACCCTCCCCAACACAACAAAAGGAAAAAAAGACAGAAGAAAAGAAGGGAAGAAGGAAGTGAAGGAAGAAATCAACATGTTGATTTAAACCTGATAGAAGTCGAGATAAACTACATTGAAAATCTGGGAAATGCTCCCACTCCACCATGTACTCATTAGAAGAGGATAAGGCAGAAGGGAAGAGAGAGAAGAAAGAGAAATAAGAGGTAAGAGGCAAATTTAACAATTCAAATAGAATTTCTCATCATAGTTTCACGTTCTGATTTAACAAACTTAGATACAATAAAAAAGATGTAGAAAAATAGCCAATTATGAGGATTTTTTAAAAATCTATAATTATACACGTGTCAGTAAAGCAAATCCAAGAATACAAGCAAGGTTTGTTTGTATGGTCAAACCCAGACTGCGATGGCTCCGGATCTTTTTGTCTGACATCACCTACCTTCTCTGTGGTTATCAATGAAAACTACTGGCCATTGTCTGAAGTGAGGCCTTGTTAAAGGGAGGCAGAACTTCTCTAGTTCCTGTCAGCTCTCCTTCCACAGGCCCTGGGAGTAGCCAGGCAGAACTGGGAACAACTGTTGCTTGGGATGTCCTCAGACTGGCACGCCAACATGAGGAAAGGTGGGGCTGAGGATATAATCAAATGGTGGAGTGCTGGGCTAGGATTCACAGGGCCCGGGGTTTGATCCATAGCACCACATAAAACTGGGCATGGTGGCATTTGTCTGTAATCCCAGCACTTGGGAAGTGGGGGTAGGAGGCTCAGAAGTTCAAGGTCATCTTCAGCTTGAACCACTTGAGACCCTGCCTTAAAAAAAAAAAGAAAAGAAAAAGAAATTAAAAAATAAAGGTGACATCTTGAGCAGAGAGGTCTAAATTAACACTTTTTCTTGTGAGATAGCCAAAAATATGCCAAGATAGTTCACATTTTCACCCTATCAGTTTCGTATAGCTAGAAGGAAGAGAGATTGTCCTATAAATAGCTTCGTGTCCAAATGATGTCTGGCTTCATAGTGAGTCTCCTAGAGAAATTTAGGCAAGACCCTGGTATGACAGAGGTGTGCCCGGTGGCAGCCATAAACATGACACAGCGAAGCAAGTTTAATCTGTAGGGTGGTGAGAAGTGTCATTGCTACCCAACAGTGATAACATGGCTCTGTGTTCCACAAAGTGTGCCTGCTAAAAATGTTCCTCTCCCTCTCTCAAAGAAAGTAGCCAAGGAAAATAAAGAAAACATGGCTTGAAATGAATTTGATAAACAGGAAAAAAGGACTCAAGTATTTCCTGGGGTATTGAGAAAAGAAATAATAAACTAGATACAATCTGAAATTTAAAAAAAATAGACAAAACAAGTACAAAAAACTTTACAACCCATAAAGGAAAGGAACAAATGGTGTTTGAGGTTCTCCAGAGAGGAAGAGCCCCAGAATCAACAGAACTTGTGCATCGACAAAAACTGAGGCTCATTCTAAGGCAAGCATAAAGGATCCGTGTGAACATGGAGCTTGATACTCTTTGGATCTGTAGGGCAATCAGCAGGCTGAGCCCAGGGATGAGTGTCAGCTGGTTTAATTCTTTCTTGCTTGTGAGTTGTCAGCATGTTGTGTTAAAGCCCTTACCTACATTATGGAAGTATCCTGAACTTCTCCTGGAAAGATACAGAGACAACTGATTGCCCCTGGTAGCACACTAAGGACAGACCAAAGTTCAACTGAACCAAAGTCCAACTGATGAGCCCATGAGTTTACTGGGGTTACTTATGGAAGTATAGTTGAGGGGTCACTGACAGGAGCATGGGTAACTCAAAGG
>PVHP010015042.1:0-38956 GCA_004024765.1 Zapus hudsonius
CTGGAATCTCATATCCTCCTCTGATGCTTGCCATTGAGTGTGTGTTCTGGAATCTCATATCCTCCTCTGATGCTTGCCATTGAGTGGAGTGTGTGTACTGGAATGTCATACTGCATTTGTAGCTATGAACAAATACTATTTTTTAATTTAAAACAATCAATAAAAATAAGCTAATATTACTTAAGGCTTTTTAATGAGCTCAGCTATTTCCTCCAGGATTTTGCTTGCAAAGTTGAGAATGAAAAACTTGACACTCATTGACTCTAGTCCTTTAAAAAGTTGATTTTGATCATTCTGTTTCCCTGGAGAAGATGGAGGGGGTTTCTAGTTATAAGGAATTAGACATAAAACAAAGAATTTGGCAAGAGTAGAAATAGTTCACAAAGGTTTAATCAGAAGCAAAATTTAGAGTATCTGGCATGTAAAGTCATGTTTATAAGCCTTGTATGCAGACCATAAAGTCTCTGACAAAATTTCAATGTCTTCCCATGAATGAATTGCCAAATTTTTAGTAAGATTTCCCCCCAAAAAATTTATTTTCAATCATTGAATTTTGATCAATAGTGTAGCACAGTGAGTTCAGAGTCATAGTGTTTGACTAGAAGAACATGTCATTTGATCAGTGTTTAATAGTGACAGAGAAGAATGTGTCACCAGGGTCACAGTGGCACCCATACAGACTATGACATCAGAATGACAAAGGGGTTTAGGCAGTGGTCTGCTCAGCCTTTGATGTACACAAAGGTCATCTGGAAATTCTTACCCCAAAGCATCTGATTTAGTGGGCAGAATCTGTGTGTCTCTTGTGCTCCAGGCAGAAGGGTTCAGAGCTCAGACTTTCACAACCAGACAGTGGGAGGTGGCTAGACATTATAACTCTGGGACTGGAGTGGTGTTGCATTCCTATGATCTCAACAATGGGGAGGCTGAAGTAGGGAATTATGACCATGATCTATTCTCAGAAACAAACCAACAACAACACAATAAATTTCAGTTCTCTTACTTACTAAATGTGTGCCCTTAAAATATTTAATTGGTCTATGTGTTAAAAGCCCATTCTGTGAAAAGGGGTAAATGATAATGATGTCTATACTCTAAGAGGGTTGTGAAGAGTAATTTAATTAATACAAAGCAAGTCAAGAATATATATTTTGAGCAGAGTTTGGTGGCTCATGTTTGAAATCCTTGGACTGGGGAGTCTGAGGAAGGAGTTCCAGCCTGGCCTGCATTATGTAATAAGAGCCTTTCTCAAAATAATTAGAAGGGGAGAGAAGAGAGAATTAGAGAGAGAGAGAGAGAGAGAGAGAGAACACTTTCTAGTTCTTTATGACTAAAGCTGAACCCTCTTTTAGTAAATTTACTAGATTCCTATTCTAAATGTATTTCTGTTTTAGTTTATAGGTCCAATCCATGATCAGTAGCCTTATTGCTTTTGGCAAGGTGGCCACATCAAGGTGGGAACACACGATGGGGCAAATTGTGTTTACCTCAAGTCCAGGGAGTGAACGAAAGAATAAAGAAGACATTGGAGTCCTACCATCTCCTTCATCTGCAGGTCCTCAATAACCCAAAGGACTTATCTCTAAGGTGTCTACTACCTCTCAAAAGAGTGCCAAGATGGGACATAGATTTAAAAGATGGGTCTTTGGGGACAGACCCAACCTAAGCACAACCAACTTCCCAACTTTCCTCTTAATAATTCAATAACACAAAGAATTGAAAAGTACCTACAGTGACAAGAATGTCAGATATTCTCCTCTGATCCTTACACATTGAGTGCATATCTGGAATGATGCTACATGCTGTATGCTGTTATCTATGAACAACTACTATCTGTAAATTTAAATATAATAAAAAAATGAGCTAGTATTACTTAAGGCTTCTTTTTAATAAGATTAACTATGACTTTTCTGATAATATCCTACAGGATTTTGCTTGTAAAGTTGAGAACTAAAAAACTTGACACTCATTGAATATAGTCCTTTAAAAAATTTGATTTTGGTCATTTTGTTTCCCCTGGGAAGTAGGAGACAGGGATCTAGTTATACAAGGAGGAAACTAGAGCTTGGATTTTTTTTCTTCTCTTCAAAACAGAACCATAGGCTCTTATAATTATTCTAGGACAATTTAGTTGAAGTGAATGACCTGATGGAGGCTGTGATGTTGCTTTTGAACTTTATAATATAGAGTCTTCCATGACCTTGAAGAACCTGCTACCACCAAAGCACTCTTAGATCCCACCCAGGGGAAGTGCCCTTGCCTGTGACCCTGAGGGTCTGTGACCACAGTCTAATGCTACTTTCCATTGGAATGGATCTGTAATTATTCTCATCCCACTGATTTATTGGGAGTTCTTTTCACAGGAGACGTGCCACTGGATGCCAGCAGATACACTCTTCCAGAAAATAGGTGCATATCTATGACTTGCCACGACTTGTCAGATGGCTGAGATAGAATGGGAGCTCCGAGCCAGCTATTCAATGAGCACTCAAGGCATTCACAAACACACATGATCCTAAGGCAGTGTCCTTTAATTTCTCAATTACTGAGATTTCTCCTATAGAAACATATGATGTTGAGGTTCTTAAGGTATATTTTCATCCTAAGTTCATTTTTTCATGTTTAAACTTATATAAGAAGGCATTCTTTCCCTTCTTTCCTTCCTGCCCTCTTTCCTCCCACTCTCCTTCCTCCTTCTTTCTTTCTTCCTCTTTCTCTTTTTCTTTCTCTTTTCTTTTCTTCCTTCCTTCCTTTTTTTCCTTCTTCTTTTGTTGGTGGAGCCCTAAGAACAAGTGATTTTGGCCAAGGAAAGCATGAAGGAACCATCCCTTCCTCTATCAGAACCAGGGAACTGGGATGGCAAGGAACAAGCTCTTAGCACCTCAGCTCATGGAACAGAAGTCATTTGCTCTTGGTGGGATTCAAGTCCCTGCTAAATTGGATGGAATTTACCTTAACATGTGCATAACCTGCTGTCAAGTTGTGGGCTACCTGCTTTGGATATCCAGTCACTTTCAGAAGATCTTCTAAAATTTATTTGATCTGTCAAGTTAATTATTTCTGAGGCACTAAATGACAAGTTGGGCAGCCCTTCTGGTAGGACATGACTTAGAGCCAGAAAGTGGTGAGATTTGTTTTTTTTTTTTTCTCAGGATGGGTTGAAACTTGAGATTTGAAACTGGAGAAAACTGTATACATTTCTCACATGGAAGTCAACAGCATTCATCAGATAATAACACTTTGCCTGCTGTCTTAAGTTAGGCATAGTAAGCTTGGGAAAACAAAGCAGATCATATTTTAATACTTGAACCTTTGCATGGACTTTTTGGAACCATTTCCTTCTCCAAAGTCCTTTGGGTTTGGAAAGAAAATGAGAGGAAGGGAAAAGTTTTCAAGTCTCATTATGAACCTTGGTTACCCAAGGATACATTTTATCATCTTTATACCAAACACAAACTTATCTCATCAAGTTTATCAAGGATAAACTTATCAAGGAATTCTGAATGCTTGCTTTTGTAAAAAAAATCATACATTCTTATATAATTTAGTGACTGATTTTATTTCTGAGGGGTTTACATACAAAAGACTAGTATATATAAAACTCTAATAGGTATCTGTCCAGGTAGAAGGAGGGGTAGGAGAGGTCAGGACATTCCCGGGCCATTTCTTTGGGGCAACCTTTAGGGCAACTTCCTAGCTCCTCTGCCCCCCCCCCAGGCTTATGGATGGCAATTCAAAACTTCTGTCCCCATACCTATACAGAATGAGTTGCTTCTGTACTGGGTTACAGTCATACTTCTGCAGGTAAAGTTAGACAAATTTGTATTGGTATATGTGAACACCAATAATTCAAATGAGCAAAAGGTGGTTCTAGAGTAGTCATTTTTAAAGTCTGTCAGTTTTTGCATTTGGCACATTGCAAACTAATGCAAACCAGTGCTACTTTAGGAGAAATAATCAATGAGGGATGTTTATTACAATGACACAATGTAAGGAACACATTAAGGCAAGCTATTTCTCACATTTCCATTCTTCCAAACGCATTGCCGTTTCATGCATCTGTTCTTGTTTCTACAGAAACTGATTTGTACTTGCAAAATAATAAATATTCATCTCATATGGATTTTTAAAGGTGACTGATTTGTAAAAATCAATAACTGTCATTTGCCAGCTCGCGGACTGACATGATTGCCTTCATTTTCAAACATAAAACGATTGCATTAAAATAACATTAAGAGAGAAACATTGGCTGACACAGGAAGAGAAATTCTTAAATGAAAACTGCTCCATCCAGCTTTAATCAGTTCCGATCATGCTTTTTATTATAGTGCAAATGGGCTCTATTAAAACGAAAGCCAATTCCAGACGATGATGCAAATAATTATAGCTGCCTTTAGCCTCTAGTTACTGTTATTAACTAATGGTTTCAAAATATGAGATTTATTTTGGAAAGAACATTTTCCTGTAGCAATGAAATGGGAAATTGGGCTTTGTCTGTTTAATTTCATATATGTGGAAAAAAACTAAAAGAGAAATTAGTCTTTTGCAGGGGGTGGGGTATTTCAAAATACCAAAACAACTGGTTTAATTTTTTCAAAGGGGAAACTTAAAGACCATTAGTGACCAAAATAGCTTGGGTTCTAAGTTCTGTTGAATGTCAGGAATTCTGTTTACTCTGTTCACCCTGTTCTACTATCTGAGATGCTAATGTATACATTAAAGGCTTGGACACATTTTGCAGTAAAGACATTTGTCTATCTTCTTCATCCTCTGTCTTTCCTTAATTCATGTAAGCATGAAAATGTTTGTAAAACACACAGGTTAATAATTAAATTATACTCTAAGGATTGGTTTTGTTAATAGCAATATATAAATCAAACATTTAACCATTTATTCATAAAACTGCAATTAAGGAATCAGAAGTATTAAGCAGAAACAATAATTTAGAGCTACATCAAGGCAAATATAAATATTGTGTCTGAAAACACTGACTGATTCCCACTGGCAGCTGTGGAAGTGTGTTAGTCAGTTGTCCCTTTAAGAAAACACTTGCTCAGCCATGTGCAGTGAGCTGACAGAGGCAGCTGGTTCCTCTTTACCATCAGCCTCAGCTTTCAAACCAGGTCATGCTTTTCCTGGTCACTTTTTGCTGATGAGCTGTGCAGGGGCAGGAAGGCCTGGCCAAGTCTGCCCGGTGCAGGGCTCCCTCAGAGGCAATCTTGTTTCAGAGTTCCCCATTCTATTGACCAAGATTTTTCAGATATGTATGTTTTGTGGCCTAAAGGTTTTTCTCCAATCTCAGCTTCATCTTCCAGTTATCCTTGAAGCCTTTAGAGCTAGTCTTTTCCCTTTGCACTCTGAGTTCTGTTCCTGTTTCTGCTTCAAAGGGACCCTGTTGACATTCTCTGAAGTCTCCTAGACACTTCAGAGACAGGAGCATGTCTTTATCATGGCATCTCCACTTTCACTCACACAAAAATTAAACAGTGAACACTCATAAAAGAAGCATAAGGCTAAGTATGCATGTTAGTAGAATTGGCACACAAATCAGTTTGCTATTTGGATTGTGTGAGTGCACAAGTAAATACAGTGTAGAAATTAGCAAAGCACTTTATGTGAGCATGTTCAAGTCATCATTGTGGCCCAAGTTAACCTTACCCGTTATTTCTCAGATTCTAGTCTGGGTGACCTGGATGGGGTACGTCTACCCCAACAACAACATAAGTGTTCAGGTTACAGGAATATTAGTGCCCATCTGCATGACTAGACACTGAGGTATTTTAATTGAGGAGACAGATCTTAAAAAAAAATACATCCTAAAAAGATTAGCTCAACATTTGCGTGAATAGTGAACGGAAAGAAGAATAAAAACATAATTGTAGAAGACAATTACAAAAATCCTGATTTCTCATTGCCATCAAACTGATACTGGCTGGTTTCTATAAGGGCTCAATGTCTTACAAACATTTTCATGTCTAATCCTCAAAATGTCTGAAGCATAGGTACTAAGGAAGACTAGCTCAGAGAGAAAGTTTATCCAAGATTTTTGGTAGAAATTCTGTGAGCGAGGAGTTGAAAGCAGTCTAACAGACTCCCTAGCCTTCCATCTTCCCAGTGTGAGAATATTTCTCCTGTGTGGAAATAAGGATTCTCCTAAAAGCAAAATAGTCCTCAATGACTTTGTCTAAATGAAAGCAGATCTCTGCCTGGTGAGTGAGTTTTGGAACATATAAGTAAAGATACAGCATGAACAGGTGGGTGATAGGAGCAGGGGAGAGCAAGGACGCTGTGAAGAAGCTGGGCAATCTAGTGAATGGAATCCATGTGGGAAGATAAGACACAATAGTCGGGAAAGACAACAGATGGCTTAAAAGGCTACAACAGAGTTCAGACCATTTTGTCCCCCAAACCTAAAAGATTCACTCTCTGGGCATTTCAAATGTTTGCTGAGATTTCTTCTAGAAGGCTCTTAAAGTTGGATTTGTGATTGAGATCTAAAGTAGAGGTTGCTAAAAATCTTCTGTAAAGATTCAGACCATAATATTTGGTAGACAGTAGACTCTGCCGCATGATCTTTGTGTGACTTTTGTCTTGTTTGCTTTTAACTATTCAGAAAAGTAAAATCAGTTATAGTCTGTATTTGTATCACAAAGCATCACTTGCTGAGTCCTGAACAAGACAGGCCTCACTTCATGCTTCATATTACACATACTCTAACAATAGGTGTGTACTTTCCTATAAGCACCGAACTAAACTCAGTGCTTACAGTTTCCCATTGAAGCTGAAGCAATAGACTAAGCTTCTAGAGAGAAAAAAATTGCCTTTACAAACAAACCAAGTTCTTTTCTTTTATTGTCTTCAATCATAGTTGGGTTAGATTGTATTCTATGCTGACTTGCGCAAACATTTGCAAGGGTGAGAACTTTCTCAGTGCTCAAAAGTAGGTTCTTGATCTATCTTGAGACCCCAGCTTTGCTTTAGTATTCATGGGTATGGAGCCATGTGTCTCTCAATTTTTGATTATCTGTTTGCTTCTCCAATTATTTTTTTGGTGGGGGGAAGCTCAAGTTCTTTTGATTAAATTCCAATTTTTTATTTTCTTCCAGGATGACGAAGTGTTTTATCCTAAATTCTATCTATGATCCAGTCATTGAATCAGCTGAAGTACTTGTATCACATCACCTTTTCTTGACCAATGGTTAATTATCTAATAATTGGAGAAGCAAAAAAGACAAAGAGAAGCCACAGGTCCTATCAATATTGGTCATTCTGCTCTTCCTTATGAATGTATCATTACCAAGTATGTGTTTGATGTAATATATATATATATATATATATATTACATATAGGATATATATGTCACTTTGTAATGATGATAAATCCAAAAGCTCTCAAATGTTAACCATCTGTCAGTTGTCCCGAAAAACACTTCATTTACTTGCTCATTGACATAAACTCATACATTATCTACTACCTTCCTCCTGACACATTACTAGAAATCTCAAGAGAGTAATTGGTTATTACAGTTAAAAATTAGGGAAATGTTCCAGGTACATAATATGGAAATATATCACTTTTGGATTATAATGTCCTCTATCATATCATTAATAATTTTCACAGACCCTTTAAATATAGAAAACCAGATGGTGCTGTGTGTTATCTCAATCTTGTTTTATATATATTGTATTCAAAAAGATCACAAAATGTTCATATCAAGTTATTTGGGGAAGAATTTACACTTAAACTAAAAGATTGAGAAAGAGACTGAATGAAAAGATTGTGAGAGCCGTGGTGGGGGAGATTATCAGAGGCATGACATCCCTCAGTAACAACACACTTGGGTCAGGAGAACCCAGCTGAATACTAGGCTATCCATGGTCCCCTACCCCAAAGACTGATCCAGATGGCCCACAGAGGATATACAGCTGACTGGGGATGGGGGGGGCAATGAGGAATTGGGGATAACAACTCATTGTTGGCCCACTAAACAATGTAACTCATTATGGACAATAAAAAATAACAAAATTCACAAAGAATAAATGCAATGTTGTGCACTTGTGACTGATTAATTTCCCCCACAAATATGAAATTAGGGAATAATTGAAAATATAAGGAAAAAGTCTCAGAAGCAGCATTAAAACATGTATTGAACTCTAATGCATTGAAGCCAATTGTACGGACATTTCTGATGAGAATACATTGGATAAAAATTAGCAGAAATATTTCCCTACCCTCAGGTGCTGGAAGTGAGCTGATATCTACAACTATAAAGTATAAGTATAGCCTAACAAGATACATGACATTTTGCTTCATAATTAATACATACTATCTCATTCAATCATTACAAAAACCCTATGTGACCCTGGGTTTGTAAGTAATCTAAAGCTTTGAGAATGTATGCATGTTTTAGCTAAAATGTGCTTGCCTAAACAAGCTGTATGTCAATTGCAACAATGCATTATTTTAGTGACTGCCACAGAATGCATTTTAAAAATTAAGATATGACAATTAGACAAACAGAATAAACACCTACCAAACATTTATGAAATTATTAATAAGAGCCAATACAATTGTAAAGCCTTTTGAAATGATAGATATTTATAAGCATTTAAAAAATGATATTAAGATAAACTTTAGAAGATACAAAGCTGAACAATGTCCTAAAGGACAGTGACCTTTGGGGTTATCACTTCCACCAGATGACTGATTTGCAGCTCTACCAGACAAGGTCTACAAACCAACATATAACATCACCAAGTTAGAACTCTCAATAAATAGTATGTAATAAAGTTGAACATATCACATCCCTCAGGCACTTAGTTAATCTGTGAGTGTGAAGGACAACCACCTATTCTTGTCTTATGAACCAAAGAGTTTCCCAGAGTTGGATGATTAGCACTAAAACCAGGAATGTGGGAAACAGGATGTTTGGTCACATTAGTGATGTCCCAATGTGATGCTGAGAGGACATCCTGTATCCTCCAGACTTTATTCTGAGACAGTTGCTCTCAACAGGGAGATTGCAATCCCTGCTGTATCTATCTCTATAATGACTTGAAAATTTTAAGAAACTAAAAAGTAAGGGGTTCACCTTCATTTGGGTAGCATCTACAAAAATGCTTATTTCATTTATTTTTTTATTAGTGTTGCTGCTCAAAATAGTGAGGTCTCTAACAATAGGTTACCATAGGTTTCTGTCACAGCACACTGGACACGGCCTTAGTTTATTCACCAGAAAAGTGCAGCACACTCTATTGTCACTGTCCCTTCTTTACATACACAACACACATCTTCACACAGTCTATCTGCCATGCATATATCATGATTTGTCTTATAATGATCACCTGTGATCTGGTTCCTATTCTCGGTCCAGCTCGAGATTATACAAGCTAAACAATTAAAATATTTCAGCTTTTTATTCTTATTTCTCAAGAATAGTAAAGAATGAAAGCCTACGTAAGATGATAAATTATAACCACAGAAAAACACTACTAAATACACTGAAGATTATTGTCACACAGAGCATTTTTTAAAATTTCTTTTCTTTTTTTTTCTGTTCTAAACACCAGCAGCAGTAACAAATAATTTAGTAGTCCTTCCTTCCCCATGGTTTCACTTTCTTCAGTTTCAGTCAATTGCTAGAAATACTAAATGGAAAATTCAAGAAATAATTGATGAATTCTAAATTGCACATGATTCTGAATAGCATGATGCGCTCTAACAGGGTCCTGCTTTGTTCATCCTGGGATGGAAATGTCCCTTTGTCCACCGCATCAGTAAGATAAGCAACTCCCCCTTTACTTATTCACCTCCTGGCCTTTTGGACTACTGGATATACTGTTAACTATCACTGATATTTCTTGCCTTCAAGGAATCTATTTTGAGAGACCACGTTCATATAACTTTATAGTACATTGCTATATCTTTTCTTACTGTCCTTAATTCATAGATTAGATTTTCTCATAGATTGTACAGGAAAAGCAACACATGTATGGGTGGTACTATTCTAGGCTTTTAGGCATTCTTTCAGTGTGGACCAAAGGAGACTACTATCATCTCCTGGTCCATTGTCAATGCTGATGATAACGAATAACAAAGAAGGTATCTATATAACAACAATCAAATCCAAAATATAAAGCACAGGCCGTCTCTATAACATAAAACCTTACAATCTTATCATTCAATTTTCAGAACTCAGCAACAACTGAAAATATGAAAGGCATTTAACTCAAGTTTAAGGTCATTGTTTAATTATGGTTTAGCTGATCTCTAGCCTTAATGAACTAAAGGAGTGTTGTGTGACTATTCCTGAGGTGACATGAACACACATCTATTTACCTAAGATAGGTCACCAATGACAAGCCAAAAAAAATTCCACCAAGTCTAAGGTAGTAAACCAATGAGTTTACTGGGATTGCTTACAGGAGCATAGGTAAGAGATTACTTACAAGAGTGTGGGTGAGTCAAAGGCAACCTCATGACTGAAAGCCCCTCCCAATAGGGGAGACATACTCACAGAGAAAAAGAGTTTCTTCTCTCTAGCAATTATCACTCCTTATACACTGAGAGGGCTTAAAAATAGAATGTTCCCCATTGCCTCATGTTTTTGTGAGTAAACCTCATACTTGAAGTAAACCTCATACTTGATCTGCAGCTGAAGGAGCCTTTGGGAAGTAGAGCCTTGATGGAGGAGGCGTAACGCTGGAGGTGACCTTGGATTTTATACTGCAGCCCACTGCCTGTGTCAGCTTGCCTACCCTGTTGATGTGAGGCTGAGCTTCCTTCTAGGGTCATGCTTTCCACTCATGAAATTGTGAGCCTAAATTAACCTTTCCTTCTGGTCAGGTGTTTTGCCCCAGCAATATGGTAACTACTGTTATGACCTTGGGGAAGGACCTTGTGAAACTTGTAAATTTCTTTTGGGTCTTGTTAATTCTTTTACTTCTTGAGTCTTAGGAGCCTCCAGCTACACTCCAGGAGGAATCACTTCACAATAATGCAACATGGGTTAAGATCCAGTTCTCTGACCACAGCCAGCTCAAACAGCCAAGGAACAGAACACATCTCAATGGGTATCTACAAAGAATATTCCAGACTGATTTTCAAGTGACAGATCAAAAGATTTTGAGGTCAAGATAAAAAAGAAACCTGCCTAAATTGTTTTAAGCTCACTACACCTCCAGGGAAATAACACTAGTGCTCTGTCACTGTGCACTTGACACTTAGAACCATAGTCTCTGGATGTACACAGGACAAGATGGCATAAATTCAAGCTCCATCCAAGAGTCATAGCCATGGGATAGTGGGAAAACTGCCCAGTTGGGTTTTGTTTGTTTGTTTGTAATAGAACTGTGGTGAGTGGGTCTGGGAAAAGAGAGGCTAAAAGGACTTTCCTACTTCCTTTGTAAGAACAATATGAAGGTTTGTTCAAAGTCCACTGTGATTACAGTAGCCTTACAGAATGAAAGACTGGACACTTATTGTAGCCAGGAAGCTGTCAGACCTAGCTTCTGGTGCACTGTGGCTTGTATTTTTGGTCTCTTTTTAGGTGTTTTGCATGGAAATTTGTAAAGGATATACCAGTGACTACCAGACAGATCCCAATATTTGGCTTTTAATTTTATTGGCATGACCACTTTATATAATTGTTCTTTAAATATGTTAATACATAGAAAATTATACAATGTACTAACATATGTTTATTTACAACATCACTGTTTTTATTTCAGTAATTAATATTTTGTACCTGCTATTGTGTGAGTATTTTGAAATCTTACTTCCCAATGTAATAGTACTGAGGGGTATTGGGAAATCTGAGAGATGATTGGGGATGTAAGAGGAATTAATGTCTCTCTCCATGTTGTGGGTTACTTTCTGAGGAACTACATGAGATTCCATTGTAAATTTTTCAAAACAAAACAACAGCAACAAAAACAAAACAAAACAGTACAACCTCTCACTACCTTTCTTTCTGTTTGTCAGGTTTGGGAATAGCACAAGGCCCTTTCCAGATACAAAACCCTATCTCAAAAAAAAGATAGACTTCTCTCTTTATAAACTCCCTGGAATCAGATACTTTGTTATAGCAATAGGAAATAGATAGAGATCATATCGCCTGTTATGATGAGGAAAATCTATAAATTGGTTAGATCGTAAGAAATATAATTAACTGAGCAGAAGAGAGGGCAGAAAGATTGTAAGAGCTATGGTTTTGGAGAATATCCAGAGTCATTAACCCCCTCAGCAAAATCACACACACACACATACACACACACACAAAAAAAAAAAACTGGATACTTTGTGTACAATTCCTAACCCCCTACCTCATAGACTGATCCAATAAGTCCACTGAGGAGGGCCCATCAGATTGGGGACAGGGAGGAGGGAAATGGGGGTTCCATCACAAGATTTGTTCATGCAATGTATCTAATTGACAATAAATATGTTTAAAAGAAATATACTTAATTACTTTTGTCTTTTACTTTGTACCACATATCAAAAAGAGAATGTAGCCTCGAGAAAAAACAAGATGAATCAAATGTCTATAAAATTGCTAAATTAGCTGTCTTCAATGGGAACTGAGTCAAGTTCACCTTTGTTCCTTCTCCAGTCCCTCTCATAGGCCCACAATTGGTATTGTCCCTTGAATGTAGACGTTCCATTTGATGGCTGTGACTTGGCTTCTTTTGCTTGGCTGTCTTTGAATCTCTCTTGATTTTCATGGCATGGCTCTTATCCTTCCTTTAGAGTCTAACTACAACCTCACAGCCTCCAAAGAAATTTCTCAACTAACTGTCATCTATACCATCTTATATTACACACATGCACATCCAAACAGTATGCATGCCCATAATTTCTACTGAATATTATAAAATGCTTTCTTTTTATATGTATTTCATGGTCTTTAAATGTAATTATATAGCACATAAAAGAAAAGGTCTTGACTCTGAGAAAAACATTCTCCTTAAAGACACTACACTCTTTTTTTACATTTCTTTTCTGGATCAGTGAACCATTTCTAGAACCACTTGAATGTTTATTCCTTGGAATTCCTAAATAAGAAAGATAATTGAAAATAGTGAGATGATAGGTTTGGAGGATGGTTCAGCACTTCACGGTGCTTGCTTTCAAGGTTACCAGCACTCCCTGGATTCCCTAGCACTCACATAAAGCCAGATGCATAACGACCCATGTGTCTGTGATCCAAGGTACCTACAGTAACAGGATGCCAAGCCAGGAGGATCAGAAGCCACAGGCCAACTAGACTGATGCGCAAGTGGAGGGGTGGGGGAAGCAGCAAGGTGGGCCATGACCCAAACAAAGTAGAAGGAGAGGAACAACACCCTAAAGTTGACCTCAGACCTCTACACGTGTGCCTTTACTTACACATCATACACATCTGTCCATACATGCACCCCCCCCCCACACACACACAGAGACTATATAGAAAAAGAAAAGAGTGAGACAATAGTCATGGGCAAGCAGGTCACAAGTTCTGGTGACCTTTACCTTAAGAGTGTTGATTTTAATTTGTGGTTTTGTCGTACAGTTGAAGAAGCTCAGAGGACATGAGAACATTCAATTTACAGACATTCAGTTGATTGTGATGTGGGAATGGAGTAAAGCCAGCTAGAATAAATCACAAAGGTTCTGGCCGCAAATCACCTTGGGAAAGGCAAGCCCAAAAGGGAGAGGGAGAGCGGGATGGTAAACGAACAAGGGAAAGAATAACTCCATGTGTTGAGCGTGTGTACATTGTGTGTATGCATGTTCATATGTGTGTGCGAGTAAGCCAGAGGCTGATGCGGGATGCTTACCTCAGCTGCTCTCCACCTTATTGAAACAAATCTTTCATTTGAACCAGGAGTCAGCCCATTCAGCTTGTCTGGCTGGTCAGGATTCCCTGTTCCCCTTCCTGAGCACTACATAGTATGTGGGTACTGTACCTACAGAGCATTTATGTGGGTGCTGGGGATCCAAACCAGGGATCTCTAGCTTGTGCTCACAGCCACTTTACTTCCTGAACTATCTCCCGAGTCTTGAGATCATGTATTTTTAAAAGCTGTTTTGCAAGACATCAAAAGGTATCAAAGTACATAGCAGTTCAACCCTAGAAGTCCTGACAGGTGAAACATCGGGTTTGTTTCCATCTGCTCTCGTGGACTTGTGGACTACTTGATTTTGGTTTTCATTCCATTCTCTTCCCCAGCAACTTCCAAGATCTTTGGGACATATTCTAATCCCCTGTCTCTAAAAGAAAACATTGGTATATTCTGCATTTAGGAATCAGTACATACATGTTGGAATCCTAGCTTTGCAGTGCATCTTTAAATAATTCATTCAATGTATTTGACCTGTAGTCTCTCATTTATAAAATTGACATAATAATAGTACCAAAGGTTGTGAGAGTCTAACAGAATAACATAAGAAATTGCCTTGAAAATATAAACATTTATGCTAATGTTTGACACAGATGCTCATTTTTACCTTCAATTCCATATCTGAAAGTACATTTAATAGCTTATCATCCAGGGTTGTTCTTTTATATTTTTATGTCATATTGTGAGTGCTATGCTCTTTTCCTGATTGCACTATCCAGCTACACTAAAAATATATGGTTACCCTAATCGTTCTCACCACTAGAAAATCACTCTGACCGACCTACTGTTTCCATGCCCTTCCCATGTCCTATGTTTTTGTGCCTCTGTTGCTTAAGAAATGACCCTTCTCTCTGAAAGGAGGTCCATCCTACCATCCACTGTTCACCATGGTTCTTTCAGTCTTGAGTTCTTTACTGGTATTCATTCAGTAGTTTCTTTAAAATTAAAGTTACTCAGGGAATAATGGTGCACACCTTTAATCCTGGCACTCTGGAGGTCAAGGTAGGAGGATCACATGAGTTACAAGCCATCCTGAGACTACATAGTGAATTCCAGCTCAGCCTGGGCTAGAGGGAGACCCTACCTTGAAAAAAAACAAAACAAAACAATATATATATATATATATATATATATATATATATATATATATATATATATATAAAATCGAAGACCCTGAAGCAGGCCAAATCATGCTCCCTGAACCCTTCAGAAGATGCTCTTCGATATTAATCATCTGGGCCCCCAGATTTCCAAGCAGTTGCGGATAGTGTGAATAATAGGGAATGATGCTGTGGGGAAGGGTTTAAGTTCTGAAAATGG
Organism: Zapus hudsonius; assembly: GCA_004024765.1. NCBI lineage: Eukaryota > Metazoa > Chordata > Mammalia > Rodentia > Dipodidae > Zapus > Zapus hudsonius. The sequence continues at coordinate 15,201 of PVHP010015042.1, forward strand.
CAACATGTTAGTCATGGGAGAGCTCAGACGTGCCCAGAAGGCAACTAAATAATAATTCATGGGATCAGGCCTTTCTAAGAATACCTGTGTTTTGCCTACCTTTTTAATTTTGTTCATAAATGGTTCATAATTCCAATTTAAAAGTAATTTTAATGTAATATAGGTACGTGGATATTTAGAATTAAAATTAAATCAAATCAAGTAGTGATGTTTTAATACAAAAATAATTTCATACAAAACCAGCTTTTAGACACAGCCGTGCATGCACACACACACACACAAGTGTGTGTGTATGTGTATAATAGTCATGTTTATAAGAGTAGTGGTGAAACTAACTCTCAGCAACATTACTGCAAAATATTGAGTCAAATTTTCTTAGTTGTAAGCAAATACCAATATTGTACCAAAAATGGGTTATTAAAATTAAATGAATGTGTATAAATTTGAGTTTATCAAAAACTGAAGTCTATTTATGGATTTTTTTGTGAGGGTCTATCATTCTGACATTTAATGCCAACAAGTCATTTTTAAAGATATTTCAGTTCACCTTGCCATTTTCTCTTCCTTCCGTCATTGGTCACTGCGCTATGTCACATCTACATCAGAAATGCCAGAATGGTAACTGTTTGGAGGTAAGTCAAAAGAATGCCCACAAAGATCACAAAGCTAAGAAGTCAGCATTGCCACACAACTTGTGTGAAAGGTACCACAAGTCCCATGCTGGCTGATGTTAACAGACAGGTTGATTACTGCCTCCTGAGGTAGTCTGAATGTATGTACCACAATAGACTCATGTTTTATTAAAGCTTCGAACTTGGATTTTCAGCTGCCTGGCTGGAGAAGGTGTCACTGGGGGTGCATCCTGGGGTGCAACCCCAAGGTGTGTTAGGGAAGATCAAATTTTCTAGCCTAAAGGTATGAAGAGTGGCCTGAGTTCTGCCTGGATACCTGCTGCTTGCTGCTGGTTCCTATGATTTGTTGCCCAGCTGTCCATGTGTGTGTTTGTGTGTGTGTGTGTGTGTGTGTGTGTGTGTGTGTGTGTGTGTGTGTTGCACCTGTCGTGCTGGCTTGTGGTGGTCTCTCTCAGCTTGTATCTGCCAAAAGGCAGCCAGCTTCTTCGACCATTATAGAGCTTCCCCTGGATCTGTAAGCTTCACATAAATCCCTTCTTCCCCTAAACTGTGCCTGGTTTGGATGTTCATGTCAGCAACGTGGAGTGATTACAATGCCTACACACTAATTTGTATGTTGTCCTAAGCTGTCACACTTGTATGTTATGTCTTCCTGCCTGACTCCAAGCAAAAGGAAATGACCATCTTTCCCAGATTCTGCCACTAGATAGCAGATTATATCACCATCTCTACATAATCCAGCTGTAGCAAGTGGTCCGGTTGTCCAGAATAGAATTTTCTTTCAATTCTTTAAAGCTAAATATTGGAAATAAACATATTGAATCACAATCACACACTTTAACATTATCAATGAAAGTACTTTTAAGAAAACTTCGGGCTTTTTTGGGCAATTGAATATCCCTCCTTTGAGCAAATTCCATTTAGTAATCATGACGTCCATGAAACTTTCCTTCCTTCCTTTTTTTCTCTTTACATCCATTCCTTCTTTTCTTCTTAAGTATACGTAGAAGATCATTCTAGCTACTCACTTTTATGAAAGTACATATCTCTCGAATAATTCATCACTTACAGGTGTCATTGAGCTTACACATACATATCAGAAAATTTTGGGCCTTTTGGGAATGATAAAACCTAAAATGATGGTGTAGAACAGACAGGCTTCTCTCCTGCTTTGTTCATGTATGTGTGCATTTTATGAATACAACTGCTATGTTTCCAGTCATCAGATACAATGCTCACAAGAATCATATATTTCAAAACATGAACTAGTATACATGGAAAATATTCCATTATTTTATAACTGCTTAACAGTAAACCGCTAATGGTCCCAGTGAATCCCTCGGCAGTATTTTGGAGTAAGTCTGCATACCTGGGCTGTGGGGAATGCATGTAGATGGAGTTAGATCAGATTTCAGCCCCATGTTTCTCATTGACTTTAGGGGCAGGAAATACACATCAAAGAAAATGCTTTTCAGTGGGTCATTTAAGGTCCTCAGGGTGGTTTTCTCTCAACTGAGTGAGAATATAAATTGGTCACTGGAGTGCTCCAAATCACTGTTGGTTGGGCTGTTCCTGCTACATGAACCCCCTGCTGGCTGTGTGGCAAAAGCTCCCAATTAGGTAGTCTGGCTGTTCCTTGGGGACAAAGAGAAATATGTCTTTATGAAATCCCATTATTGCTTAGCTCCTAAGATATTGTTGTAATACAGGAAAGAACTAACAACTGTACCTATAAAGCTAAGTATGTTAGCTTTCCAAAACACAGTTACCAAGAATATATAATTTGGGTCTCTTGTTTTCTTCTTCTTTTTTTTAAACCTCAAGTACTATTCACTACTTAATCTACCTGGTGAAAGTTTGAATAGATGTCTGATAAACCAGGCAGTCTGGGCTGGTAAAATCTCATCCAATGCACATTAGGCTTGAAACAAAGCATCTCATTATTATTCTGTTGTTATATAGTTTGGCTGTAGAATTTTCTTTAGCATCTGTGGTGGTCTGATCCAGGTGTTCCCTGTAAACTTATGTGCTCAGAATGCTTGATCCCCAGCTGACTGTAATTTGGGAATCAGTGCCTCCTGGAGTTCTGTTGTTGGGGGTGGGCTTATGAGTGTCATAGCCAGATTCTCTTGCCAGTGTTTGGCAACTTTCCAATTGCTATTGTCCATCTGATGTTGGCCATGAGGTGATGTCCACCCTCTGCTCCTGCCATTGTTTCCTCCTGCCATAATGGAGCTTCCCCTTGAGTCTGTAAGCCAAAATAACCCTTTCCTCCTACAAGCTACTTTTGGTCTGGTTCTTTGTGCCAGCACTGAGAAGCTAACTGGAACAGCATCTTATCTTAAACCTAATTGACAATATTAGTACTTGTTCTCTTGCATACTCTAAACTTATCTGAAACATTGTTATTTATATGTTTATTTTATATCATAGTAAATTCCCAAAGCAAAACAATAGTTTCACAATAATGACATTTTGTACACTTAAAGTTTTCAATTATTTTATAATATATTTGTATCCAGTTGAAAAGATAATGGTTTGAGGGAGGAGAAAGCAAATCTCTTATCCATAATACTCACTTTTGGGTAGCTGGGACAGAAGAACACCAGCCTGAGCTACACAGTGAGTCAAATAAGACATAACAAAAAGAAAAAAGAAATGGAAGAAGGGAGGAAGGACAGGAAGGAGAGAAGAAAGGGAAAAAGGTAGCTCAATTTTCACAGGCCTCTTAAGATAGAAATGGAGTTACTCTTGCCATAGTGTGAAAGAGATGGGAATAAGGCAAAGCAGTGATTAAAGAGTCAAAAATCTCTCCCTTTTCCCAATAAGTAATGTAATTGGAAGAAATGAGAGAATTTCTCTCTATATCACTTTCTTTTAAAAGAAAGCTTTAAGCATAAAATCTATTTCTCTGAATATACATTTTTCCCCACAAAGTGGTAAAGTTGGTAGTTAAGCTATCCCCAGTGCAAGTCTCAGAACGAGAAAGATCTGTTAACAGAAAGCTGTTTAATTTTTTGCTGTATTTATCTACAAGATGGCACATTGCATAAACCTCAAAGGCAGAAAAGAAGGCTGAGAGCTGCGCAGTTTATTTAGGCCCACTCGTGGGATTCAGCAAGCAACAGCTAGCATGTGCTATTAGACTTCTAGAATTTCTTGATTCATGGGAGCAATAAAGCTCTTTAGTTGGTTTTAAAATGAAACTTTTTATTTCAAGCTGCCAAGTGATAGCATTTGCATCCTAGACAAATAAAAAGGGATTAAGTGGCCTTTTTATTGGCAGATCACCATAACAACATGAGGAGCTCAACTCCACAGGTACTGGAATCTGGTGCTCTGACCCCCCTGTTCATAAGATGTCATGACATGAGAAGCCCGATTATAAAATATCATCTGGTGTCTCTTCCACAGCTCATTGATCAAAATTTACAATATGTTATCTTCTTATTTGTTTAAGATTCTTTCCATTGAAAATTAGAAGTAATATTTTAATTTAAGAAAAAAAACCCTGAATTACTCTTTTTAGCCATTCATGCAAATGCGCATTTCAAATTGCCAGCATACTGAAAATGTTTTAATTATCTCCTTGTCACAAACAAAAAATGATTATTTTTGGTCTGGAAAAGGGGTGAATAATTTCTGATTACAATTTGCAGGAAAAGAGTGACTTATAAGATTATTATCAGGGTAACACTAACAATACCTGATTACCTATCAGAAATAAATTTACAAATCACAGTTGGAAAATGGTGTCCAATCTTATAAGCAGTAGCAAGAGATACAGTAATGATCAGTTCTCAGCATGCTTATCTCCTGTGATTTTTTCCGCAAGATTTCATTGGCCCTGTGATGTTTACATTTTGTCAGAAGCCGTGAGATTAAAGTTTGTGGCTTCTTACCATACACAATGCTAGCATGACTCTTGGCTCACTGAACCTCCATAGCTCTCCTGGTGACAGGTTGTCAAGAAATGTGTCTCTGAAAAGACAGGTTAGCTCCTCGGAGACAGTGGTTGATGCAATTGTCAGAGATGCGCTAGCCCTGCCAGAGTGCCCCTTGCTGCTCCCGTGTGCAGCCATGTGATGTCTGAACTGTTTGTTTGCTCTGCCATGAGGCAGCATTAGCGGCTGTAATGGGAGCAGATCACTCATTTGCGGAAATATTTATAGAAGTGCTTTCAAAGGATCATTCAGTCCACAGTTGCAACTGATGAAGCATGCGACAGTACTGACTGCTTTTAAAACCATGTGGGCTAAGATGCCATCCCACTAGGCAGTTCAAATGTGTTAACTTAATATGTGTGTGGCCAGAGATTAGGAAACACTGGCTGTTCTGTTTGAACAGATTCAGTGTGTCTGCCTCTTCTGTAGAATAGAAGTAATCATCTTATGTCAAAAGGCATCAGTTGAATTGTTTTAATAAAAAAGACTTTGATTTCTCATATTTATGCTGCCCAGCAAGGAGCCTTTTCATATCCCAAATGCACCTTCTTCTACCTGGCAAAGCTTTTTGAACATTGTAATACTGTTCTCAGCAGAACTTTAAAAAAAATCACACTTCACAGCACATGGAGGCAACACATTTCAATGTGAAACTGAACCAGTCTTGCTTCTGTAAGCTGCCAGAAATTCTCCACCAAAGAAGAAAAGTCAGAGAGGATGGATTAAATGAACAGATGAACATAAGTGTGGTGCTTGTCATAAGCAGTAACTGGCATCTCTTCAACAGAGTTGCATTCTTTCTTTCATTAACCATCTCACTATCATTATTGTCTTTCAGTCCAAGAACTCTCCAAAAGCAGGTTAGACAATAGAACACCAATGCAATCCATGTGGGCATAACTTTGGTAAAAGCCAGCTAAAGGTGTGTGAGGAATCTCAGAAGAACAAGCAAATGAGTGAAATGCAGTCAGATAAAAGCTCAGGAAGGTCTCTGAGATGTGACTCTTGATCACTTCTAAATACTTTCGTTACTACGACTATTTAGTGTAGGGATGATTGAGTCAATAAGGGCAATTTCCTAAAGAGACTCCAGAAGTGTAACAGAATTACTGCAACTCTGGAAAAAGCATACCACATTCTCTCTGGAAAGATGAGACCTAGAATTTCCAATAAAGTTGATTTACTACTTAATATTCATCCAAAACAGCATGGTGCTGGCTCAGAGAGCAGTTTGTAGCAATTTGATTTACACTAATCAAATGAAATGGTGCATTTTCCTGACACATAAATGAAGTACACATTTTAAAAAATTACTTAAGAAAATTGCTATTTGAAATGTTTAGTCACCATGATGGAAGCTAGCGGACATTTCACGCTTTTATTAAATCGATGACATTTAGCTGTCTCTGAAGATAAATCTTTGCATTCATCCATCTCATAAGTTCATTGTAACAAATAGTGTTCAGCCTTCTAATTTTATTTGTTATATAGAAATATTTTAAATATATATGAGCCATTGAAAGTAGGATGAGAAAGTCAAAGCAATTAAGAATTCTACAAGAGTAAATAGTATAGAAATTAATTGCTTTTCTTAAAATGTATCATTAATTGTCTTTTCTAAAATGTTACTCAGGCATTCATGTGAGGACAGAATTTGATAAGCCTTACTTACATTCAGCATGCTATATGCCGCTTACAGTGCTGGCTCCTTAAAATGAATGAAACATTGTCCTTTACTTAACAAACTCAGTTTTTATCAATGGAGACAGTATGTTGTTATAGAAATACCTAAGAAGGAATTCCAATCAACTTGGGAGAGCTCCCAAAGCCTGAGCTGAGCTAAGCTGAGCTGAAGAATAGATATTTAGATGTAGTAGTGCTTGTCATTTTAGCAACCAGTGCCAATGGGTTTGGGGAGTTTTGTAGGCAGAAAGTGTGTCATGGCCCAAGGCATGGATATGTGAACATTTCCTGCTGATGGCATAAGGTTTAGTGTGATGGAAGAAGACAAAGAAGACAGGGAGAGAGGAGACATGGAGTGGAGTACAGTTCAGTAAGGAGCAATCATAGTATGAGAATCGTGCACCCTGCCAACCCACGGTGACAAGGAACTACACAGGACTTTTAAATGAGGCAGTGGTTTAAAAAAAATAAATAAGGGCTGGAGAGATGGCTCAGCAGTTAAGGCAATTGCCTCCAGTGCCTAAGGTCCCAGGTTCAATTCCCCAGGACCCACATAAGCCAGACTCACAAGGTGGTGGCCCTGGTTCTCTCTCTCTCTCTCTCTCTCTCTCTCTCTCTCTCTCTCTCTCTCTCTCTCTTGAAAATGAATAAATAAAATTTGAAAAATAAAAAATAAATAAAGCACAATAAGGGCATTGTTGGGGACAAAAGACTATAGGTTTTCATGCCCTTGATCCATAAAGCCTATTACCTAATGGGCTTCTCCTCTCCCAGTTAACATATATAGAATGTGCCTAATCCCTGATCTGCATTCACAAAATGCATTCATTTTTGTTCTTGTTGCTGTGACAAAATACGTGACAAAACTAACTCCAGAAGGGTTTAGTTTGATTTACACTGTGAGAGCAGGAGAGGCTTGGTAGCAGAAGCAAGAGCAGCTGATTACATAAACTCTGCAACTGGAAGCAGAGAGCAATAAATGTTAGCTCTCCACTCGCTTTCTCTTCTTTATTTAGTCCAGGACACCAGCCCATAGAGTATACCCACAGTTAGGATGGGGCTTCCCACCTGAACCTAATCTAGAAAATCTCTTGCAGGCATGTCCAGAGATTTGTCTACTGGGTGATTTTAGATCCTGTGAAGATGATCATTTTAACCACCACACCACAAATAACCTTACCAGGTAAAAGATAGTGCCAGGATGTCTCCAGAGACAAGTTGACCATTAATTCATACCTTACTTGGGAGAATCCAATTAAACTATAAAAAATAATTTTCCAAAGGAAAGCTATCTTCGATTAATAAACCTCACATCTCTCCAAGAAGCCAATAAAATATGTCAGTGGGTAGCATTAATTTTCTGAAATCAGTGTTTTCCTTTTTTCTTCAACCTCTTTTTTCCAATTAAAATTATGTTTGAGAGTCCATGAGCAGTCTCAATTTTTTTTCCATAATCATTAGAACAAGTCCCATGCATCCAGATCCTCAGGAGCATATTTGCTTTTTGGAAGAAAGATGAATTCAGATAGATAAAATCATAGAAGCAGATAGGAAAGTTAGGGTGTTGAAGTAAAGTGCAGAGCTAAATTAAAGCAGCCTCAGTATGGGAGAGATTTAATTGATATCGAAGTAAATAGAATCCAGCTCAACCAAGGCAAAATCCATGTGAGGGATGAGGAAGAGGGAGCCTCAAATACAGAACCAAGTCTGAGTGCTGATGGTCTTCTTGTTCTTCAAAAAGTCTATTAGCCCAGTAGCATATGACCAGAGAAAGTAACATGAATAGGGAAAGATACAGACAATCAGAAAAATTTCTATTTTAAGTACACAACCAAAGCAAAGATGTGAGGGAGAAAAGGATGATCTAATTACTTGAAGCAGTTTGACTTTATCTAAGGCTGAGATCCCAAACCAGTGAAGTCATGGGCCACAGAGGAGCCAGAGATCAAGGTCAGACACTGGCAGGTGGGTGTCTGAAGGTAAAACTAGAATAAGATAGCATAAAGGAAGATAGCACCTTCATTAGTCAGTGTGTTTTTCTTTTTCTTTTTTTTTTCTTCTCTTGTTTATAATAACCATATCCAAGTAGATGTAACACCCCATGCCTGGAGAGCAATTGTCTATAATTATAAATAAATATGGCCTGAGTTCCTACTATTGAAAATCCAATTATATTCAGTGATTCTGTAAATACAGTGGATTAGTTACTTTCCTTATCACTGTGACAAAATACTTGGCAAATTCAACTCAAAGGAGAGCTTGATTTGGGCTCATGGTTTAGGGATGCACCCCCTCATTGCAAGGAAAGCATGGTGGTCTGGAATCTTCTGTGGTGGTAGGAATTTGCCTCATAGCTGGTTCCTCCCTGGCAGGTCAGGAAGCAGAAGAACTCTGGCCTGCCCCTCGGCCACCAACTACCTCTGAGACAGCCCCTGGGTTCACAAACAACATCACTAGCTGGGGACCAATTGTTCAAACTCAGGAGTTTGTGGGAAACATCACACATTCAAATCTGAATAAACACCAGTAGAGAAGTTTGGACACATAAGGGGAAGTGCAGAGGAGAATTTAGTCATTATCCATGAAATAAGCCCCATGCTCTGGCTCACAGGTGAGTTCAGAATTGTCAATTCACAGAGCAACAGTGATCCCATCATTCAACAAGCATTCATTTGCACCTATTATGGGCTGGAGACATCACTTACATTGCTGCATGTATGAAATAGCTCTGGTAGGAAACAGTGGAGCTCTGACCATTGTAACTGCAGTCTTGTAACCAGTGTTGCTTTTGATTGAGTGATATTTCAGAATTCAGGGAAAGAAGATGACATCCCATTGATTTTGCAAGGGGCTGACAATTAAGAGACATTGCCACCTCTCTGTGTCCAGCTGTGAAAACCTCTAAAGTGATGAACTGCAGAATGAAGGGAATGCGCAATGAAAGTGACAACATTTTAAAGAGGAAAAAGAATACTGAGAAAAAAAATTAAAAAGCGACCCAGGTGTGACAAAAAAATACAAGAAAATAAGAAAAAGATGGTGTTTGAGAATGAGTCTTTTATTTATGTCAGCATACTTATTTTTATACCTAAAATGTATATTTGCTCTACATGACAAAACAGCATGTAACCTAGTCCTGCAGGGAAAAGCAAGTTGTAGGTATTTTTCCAAAAAGCCACTAAGGAAAATTTGACCAACGGAGGCCTCGTACTGCTTTCTACTCATGCTCTGCACAGTCCTTTTTAAAATTTATTGGTTTTGCTTTGTGTGTGGTGTGTATACATATGTGCATGTGTGTATGTATAATGTGCATATGTATGTGTGCGGTGTGTATACATGTTGCATGTGTGCATGTGTGCATATGTATATGCATGAGTGTGCTGTGTAGACATGTGTGTATGTGTATGCATGTGGATGGTGTGTATGCATGTTTGTATGCCTGTGTGCATGTGTATATGCATGTGTGGGGTGTGTATACCTGTTGCATGTGTGCACATGTATATACATGTGTGTATGCATGTGTTCCTGAGTGTGGGTGCAGGTGCTCACGCACATATATGTGTGCAGGTTTATGGAGGCTAGAGGTTGACATTAGATATCTTCCATAATTGTTTTCCACCTTATTTACTGAACAACATCTCTCACTTAAACCCAGGTGATATTTACATGAGTCCCGGGGAATCATAACTCAGGTTCTCATGCTTGTGAGGCAAGTGCTTTACTGACTGAGCCATCAACCCAGACCCAGAATACTCGCTACAGTCAGAAAACAGGGACTGGAGAGATTGCTCAGCAGTTAAAGGCACTTACTTGCAAAGTCAGACATCCTGGGTTCAATTCCCCAGTACCCACATAAAGCCATATGTACAAAGCTGAGCATGTGTCGGGAGTTCATTTGCAGGGGCAGGAAGCCCTGGTGTGCCCATACTTTCTGTCTGTCTGTCTGTCTGTTTGTCTGTCTGTCTGTCTGTCTGTCTCTTTCTCTCAAATAAATAATTATTGTTAAAAGCCCCAATTAAAAAAATATCAGAGAAGATAGAAAAACAAACAAACAAACAAAAAACAACGTGCAGTGTTTGAATAACCACGTGGGTGAAAAGAGCTAGGAGCCTGGGGTGCTAACTTCAGAATCCAAATCACAGCCTCTTTGCACTTCATTGTGACAAAAATGGAAGGATTTTATTAGCTAGGTGTTTATAGAGAAAAATTCAAATATGCATTAAGGGATTTAAAAGCCCTGATGAGGTTGTTACCTGCTGCATTATTTAGAACACTTGGGACTCAGATTGCTGCCCTTTTGTTTGCCGAGCAGCCACTGAGTGATGTAAGGGCCTCCGAATCTCTCCCTTAGGAGATATAATCAGTGAATATCTTTTACCTACCAGGATAGTTCCTGAAGTGTGTCTTCCCTGACCGGGCATCTAAGTCATGATTTTTCACAAATCCTATCAACCCAATAGCACAATAATAGTAATGTTCATTGTAAGTTGCTGAATTTTATGAATTAATGACAAGATGATGGCAGAGGTGAATAGGACATATCATGCTTAACTTTGACCAAGTATTTGATTTGCATGTTGTACCTCCTCCCATCTGAATAGAAAGATAGTGATCATTAGACCTTCACAATGATATCACATTTTTACATAAATTGAAACTCAGATGTTTCATAATCACTACAGTGGATTAGCAAAATTTTGTTATGCAATTAAAACATTAGCTACAACAAATATAAATATGTTCATGTGTGCTTAATTAGAGCACCTTAATAATCACTGTTCACTTGTGCATAAGTAGTTTACATACAACTAGAACACTTTCTATGGCTTACATTATTTATGACAGTGAGATTTCAAACTATTGAGTCTCATTTGTCTCTGAATGGAAGCTATTAGATTTTTGAAATACTCAAAAGGATGAAAGTGATGTTGGACAGGACTGTCACTTGATAGCTGAGGCCCTGACTGAGGGCTCAAGTCACCCACGAGTCATGTCATCATTCTGACTTGCTTCTCTGCCTCAGTCCTTTTATCAGTCAGCTAGGAAGGCCAATTGCAATTCAACCTCTTTAGCTTGTTATAGGGATTAAATGCATTGATCTATTAGAGCTCAGAGAATGGCACCTGTCACATAATAAATACTGCCTGAGTGATGGAGATTAAAATCATTATTATTACTTGATTGTCAAGGGAGCTATTAATCTAAATTATCAAGAGAGGGGTCCTTAATAAGCTTTCTCAAAAGATCTCAAAACTATCTTCCCAGGCAGCATGAGTAATCAACAGGAATTCTTTTTGTTTGTTTCTAGAAATGTGGAGCCTGACACATCAATTACATCGGGACAAGGCTGAATGTCTCAGACTTCCAAAAACAAAGCATAAAGAGACAGTGGAAGGAGTATGAGACAAGGGTCTCCAAGCTAAGGAAACACCCCTTTCCCACCTTGCTTCTTCAAGGGGATTTATGGGTTCCTTTTGAGGAGACTAAGGAGGCTATGTTTATCAATGAGAAATACGGAAAAGCAGTCACCTGGACTGAATTCCTTTTGTAACACAAGAAAGAGGCTGACATAACTTTTATTGAGTCAACACCAATTTCTTGAAGTTTGCCCTCACTGCCCATTTATTTTTCTTTATTAACTATAATTGCATACATTGTATGAGCAAATCTTATGATGGTACACCCAATTCCTTCCTCCCAGTCCCCAGTGGGCATACTGGATCAGTCCCTGGGGTAGGGGTTATAAGTAGCACATCAAGGAACCAGGTTCCCCCACACACACACTTTGTGTGTTGTTGCTGAGGGGGTGATGTCTCTTGTGCAGTCAACTAGGGGAAATTCTGGTTTAGCATTGCAGGCATAGGGAAACATTTATGCTCTGGTCGAGTTTCTGGAAACCCAGCTAAGTAGGATAGCTGCTCCTTCAACTGTTGCTTACTTGTATGTTTCTCTTCCCATTGGCTTGGTTCTGAGGTAGGGTTGCACATTGTGGATCCTTTAACCAAATATCTCCAAAGCCATCTCCATTCCAACACAGTCTCTAACGTTATCTCATGGGTGAGAATCTCTGGGCAAGTGAATGTACTTGACCCAAGATCGCATGGTCAGCAGAACTTTAGCTTGATGCCAAGTTTCCTAATTCTAATTCCTAATTTAGTGTTCAAAACTTGGATGTAATGATTAAACTATAATGTGGAAAAAGTGAAGAAAACAGCCAGCACTTTAGAAAACGTAATGCTGAAAACACACAAGCCTACAATCTACTTTTATACAGAACTGAAGTTCAAGCCATGCTTTCTACTTTCCTTCCAAAGTCCTTCTCAGAAAAGTGTCATTTTCTTAGCCAAATTCCCACTTAGGCAATTACATCCCGCTCATATAAACTGTCTTTATTTCTCAATTGGACAGAGAACACTTCCAGCTGATTTGTCTTGCTCCCCTAATTGGCTTTGCAATATTGCTGTGAGCTTGGAGTTGCTGGGCTGCCTCTCTGCTCTCCAGGGTGTTCTTAGGGGGAACTTTGAATAGATTACTTTTTTTTTCTAGTGGGCTTAATGGTGCTCTAGTGCTATGAAAGAGTTAATTCACCTCTGAGAGGTGAGCAGTTATTCACCCAAGAACCAGGACTATTACTGACCCAAAGGGGCTCTAACATTCTGGGCATATGGCCAATTAGCCACACGCTGGCTCAGCAGGCATTCAGTAGGTGCCCAACCATTGTTTATGCCTCATTGAAAGTGACTCACCCATGGGGAGCATGTGAGGTGTTCAACAGTATCCCAGATCGCCCCAGAAATAAAGGTTACATCTACCTCAGATCACCTATTTGAATTAGCACCTGACTTCTGGGGACAGTGAATTCATAGACAGCCCTGGGAACTTATGAGTCTACAAGTTGGTTTTCAATGTCTTTACCCAAGGAGGATATTATATCCCAAAATGGAATATCCCAGCACTTATGACAAAAAAAGCCATAATGCTTATTCCAAATCCTCTTGGAAAGTATAAATAACTGTAGGGTGTGACTCTATCTCTTAGGTTTCTCCAATCAAAATAAAGTATGCAGCACATATTGGAGATGAGTGCAAATGGTGGTGAGCAAGAGGGCATAAAACTGGAATGAGATGAGGAGAGAGAAGAACTAAGAGAGAGGAGAGAAAGAGCTGCCTGACAATTAGGGGAGGGACAGGACATCACAGCTGGGAGTACTGGGGAGGGTGGGTGGGGAGGAAATTACACAAAAGTTAAGATAACATGAATCAGTTCCAGAGCAACCCTCATTTTGAGGAGCATTCTACAAGATATAACCACCAATACAGAGGGAAGGGCAGTCCAGACAGAAGGTGGGAAAAGCTTCGCTTTAAAACAATGGATTCTGGTCTGACTGGTAAATCCTGAGGCTCAGAATTGGGTTGCCTCCACAATGAGCTGTTGGCCAGGAAGACCCATGAGTTCCTCAAAACAATGTAGTTCATTGCCAAAAACCTCAATTACCTGCTAGAGCTAAAAGGTAAGACCCTATCTCTAAAGGCATCACTGGCCATGGTCAAAGGGCACAGGAATACCATGCTAGAACCCAAAAGGAAACTAGCTCCTGCCTGGCTATCCCTCATAGTGCTGGAAAACCCTATGGGAGACTGGAGGAAAATGGTCCCCAACAGTATGAATAAGCAGTAAATACTACAGACTATATCATCAACCAGGTGGTCACGAGGTACACACTTGTGCAATAGTGTCATGCAGCCTCTGCAGGTACCCAACTGTTCTCTGATTGGACATGGGGCCTACTCTGTGGGAAAGAACTCATATATGATACTGGAAACTAAGTCAGAACCCTTGGTCAGGAAATTCATCGACTTCAGAGAGAAGCTCCCACTGCTTTCTGGAGAAGAGTGGGCTTACACACCAAATAAATAAATAAATAAATAAATAGATAGATAAATAAATAAATAAATAAACAAACAAATAAATAGATAACTAAAACTCAAATTTGCCTCACCCCTCCCTTTAACTGAGGCTGCCCTCATTATTTTTTTTCATATTTAATATCAATAATTAGATACATTGTATGAGCAAGTCTAATGATGGTATCACCATTTCCCTCCTTCCTGTCCCCAACCCTCTGGGGGCCCTTCTAAATGGGCTAGCTGGACCAGTCCATGGGATAAGGAGTTATGGACTGTATGAGAGGTAGCCAGTTTTTTTCTTCTTGTTTGGAGAATCTGTTTTATTTTACAGATGGAAGAAAAAATGGAGGAGAACCAAGATGCATCCATAAGACAAGAAGTTAGCCAACTGCCCACTATAAGATTTGTTATCTCTATCACATCTGCCAGGGCCCAGGAGAAATTGCAGAAGTGCTGACATGAACACTGCTCTTACTGCTAACCTGACAATCAGCCCCAGGATGATGGCGACAAACTTGGTGATCGATCAAAACAGCAAACAGAGACTACAAGAAACTCAAACACTAAATCAGACTGTCAAGAGGCTTGCCATGGCTCAAGGAACATTGCAGAAGAAGGGGGGGGGGAAAGATTGAACAGAGTGGTTAGGAATATCTTGAGTCATGGTCCCCCAACACCCCACAGGGACTGACTGAAGCCTTCATGACACCACAGCGAATACTGTAACTCCACTGAGGAAGGTTTCCAGGGTTAAGGAGCTGGAGTTAGGTGACAAAAGAGAATATCCCATTGTGATTTATATAAAATTTTAAAAAATGAAAAAAAAGAAAAATAGAAGTAGGTAAAATTCAATTCTATCATATATCTTAGTGAACTATATTCAAATTATTTATTATTTCAACATGTGATGAATATTAGAATATTAATGAGATATTTTACATTCTGTGCTAAGTTTTGGCAAAATGATGTGTTTTGCAATTAAAGCATATGTCATTAAGGTGTCAGCCACATGTGAAGGGGTCAGTAACCACATGTGGTAGCCATGTTTCCATGTTAGACCACATACCTCTAGAGGTGACCTGGTTGATTTAGCCTCAGCCTGGGACCACATCTTCCTCTCTTCTTGCCTGAAATGTTTGACCTTAGTTTTATTTTGTTTTGCTTCATTGAGGTTTTGAGATTCTGGCCTCAAACTTGCAATCCTCCTGCTTCTGCCTTCTGGCTGTTAGAATTATAGGTATATGCCACTAGTCCCTGATGGGGTATTGGTTTATTTTTGTGTTTTTGTCAGGCAAATTCAGATTGACTGAGGTTATGCAACATCTTCAGAATTTTCTACACTCTTGACCAGTTTCTCACAAACATTTTCATCAATGTGTGTGTTAACACCTCGGAACACCAATTCCTGAAATAAAATCCAAATTGGAAAGTGCTGGAAACAGACCTGTAGCATTTCCTGAAGTAAGAAAACTGTGAGAGGCAGAATATTCTTTGATTCTTTTCCTAAAGGTGGAGTAGAGAAGATAAATGTTGGGGAAAAAAAATAAATGAAGTTTAACAATCCCATAAAGCCTTAAGAAATCTTTAAGAGCCGGGAGGCCTTAATGCCAGCAATGGAAATCTCACAGTTTAGAGAAAGTATTCCTGAAATGATTCCTGCCTGCTCTATCACTGAGAGATGTAAGTTCATGAGAATATGTAAGCTCAAACTCTATCTGGTCAAGCTGGGAGGTCTCTAACCTGACCTGGGATGTTAAGACATCTCCCTGGAAGAGAACAGTACAGTAGACATGTGGATGTCCTGAATGAGAATAAAGAGTGATTGCACTCCATAGGAAAGCTAAGGCTTGTCTGCCATGCTCTGGACTCTGACTGGTTTCAGTAAGTGAGGAGCAGTTTTTTGGTAGACCCAGAGGGAGTGACTCAGTCAGGTTTGTATGCTAGAAGGCTCACTATGGAGTTCTGATGGAAGGGAGTTAAGGGAGAAGAATATGATGTTATGAAAGTGCCGAGGATGGGCTGGGCATGGGTTAGTGGGTAAGCCACTTGGTAGTTAGATCTCCAGAACCCCTGTATATGCTGGGTGGCTATGGCTGCCCACCTGTCATCCTAGCATTTGAAAGACACAAGATTCCCAGGGCAAGTGGGCTCACTAGACCCCATGAATTAGAAAGCTCTGAGTTCAAGGTAGAGACCTTGTTTCAAATTCAAGTCAAGAATGATCACAAAAACCACAAATGTCAACATCAGCTTTATTTACACACACATACATGTGCACAAGTACATACATAGAAATATGCACACACATGTGCATCATATCACTCATACATTCACATGTCATCATGAAAGGAAATGCAGGTGAGAGTCCACAGAAGCCGAGGTCAGGGTCAAACTAACCTGAGACATAGACATATTACAAACAGAATTGCAAGACCTTGTTGACTTGGTCAAAGCCTAAGCAGAGAATTGAGAGGCAGAGAGAACAGGAGAGGCGTGAGTCATTTAGAGGTTGAGGTCCACTTCGTACAAACCAATACTGTTGTCTTGGTGTCACACTCACGTGCATTTTGTCAGAAGACAGTGACACAGCCAACACCACTTCTTTGCAGTCCCATAGTGAAGCCAAGGAGCTTGCAGGTGGTCTTCATAACCCAACCCATGCTCTTCCTGAATATTTATAATATCGAGAATCACTTTAGCTCTGAACATTTGGGCTAATTTTTGAAAATGAAGGAACTAATAATACACCAGTAAAATAGGACAATTTTAAAGTTTGGGAAGTTGCCTCTATAGAGCTAAGAGGTTATGGAAGGCAGAAAAGAAACCTCTATCTCTCGCCATTCTTGTTTCTCAATGGTATAGAATCAATGATCATTTAAAAATATTTTTCTATAGCTATCCTGTGGATTTCTTGTTGTCTTGGTATTTCCGTCTTTTATCATTGCCAGAGCCTTTTGCTTACATTTTTCTCTGAAACTTAACCGACTCTCCCTTCTTGGCCTTCATTTCTGCAGCCTGCATCAGGAATCCCTTGTATACTCTTATGTGGACTATATTTAGGTGCAAAGCAAAACACCACTCAGCAGCCCAACTCGGTCTCCCATCTGCTTCCACATTATCTGGCCTATATAATAATGCTGCCAAGAGCCATTGAACCTGACCTATTTATTACATTCTAGAGCATAATCCTATGCATTGGGCTGCAGGGGATAATCCTTACATTTATTCCAAAAATCCAATATATAAAACTAGTCCTGTGAACTTACACAGCCATGAGGAGACAAGTTTGTGTGGGAGACAGAAAAGTGGAATATTTGAATAACTTTAATGACTACTAGAGTCATGCATGTTCTGAGAATGAGACGAGACAGAGATATCCAGTGAGCATCACAGGCTTTGTGGAACAGCACCATTGGAGCTCTGGGCATCCAGGGGGAAGCCTGTGAGGATGGGGTGCCAGAAAGTGGGGAGGAAGGCAGGGTTGATTGACTGATTACATGTATCTATCCTGTCTCAGTGACTTTAATTTCATTGTTCAAACATTAAGACTTAAGGGATTGTGGATGAAATGGAATTATTTAGAAGTAAACACAAAGCAAGAGTTATCCCAAAGGTCAACTAGGCTCACTGAGTGATCTGAGTGAGCACCGTGACAACAGATATGATCATGTGTATCCACACTGATCACTGCAGTGATCTCTATCCAGGAAAGTGCATGCTCCAGGCTTACCTAAATCTTCCTCCATGGGTATAAAGACAAAATATAAAATGAGATTCATGGAAATACTAGGGAAAACCAAGAGCACTCTGCTTTTCACACAGCTTGAATGCAGAAGTCTATTAGGACTTCGTTTGGCTCTGTACATCCTAAAAAAGTCCATATTCTTGCTGCTTCCATTCTGCAGTGTGTTGAGAGGAGAGATGTGTATCTTGAAATGCTAGCCAGAACTCTGGGCTTTCCTTCCCTCTTTTTTTTTTTTTCATTCTCTGTTGCCACATTTTTATTTTCTACTTGGATTTTTTAAAAAAAATTTATTGTCCATACTGAGTTACATTATTAAATGGACAAACAATGAGTTGTTATCCCCAGTTCCCCAATTCCCCTATTCGCCATCCCCAATCAGCTGGATATCCTACTCTGTGGGCATCTGGATCAGTCCTTGGGGTTGGGGACCATCAATAGCCTAGGAGTCATCCCTGCTCCGCCAGCCCTAGTATGTTGTTACTGAGGGGGGCCATGACTCTGGGTATTTTCCCCCACCATGGCTCTCACAGTCTTTCTGCCCCCTCTTCCGCTCAGTTCCCTGAGTTGAGGTGGGTGAGTATTAAGGCTGTTTAATTGTTGAGATCTTAGGGGTCTCTGCTTTAGGTTGTGTCAAAAATCATTGATGTCTGTCTCACTGGCTTGTCCTGGGTTGACTGATTGGCTGTCACTAAGGGTCACTTGTTCATCCCATCATTCTCTGCAGAGTTCCATAAGGATCCTCCATGGTATGTCTGGGATGGCTCATTTCATGTCAGGATGTCAGCTATCTGCCTGCAGTTCGTTGGTAGGGTTGGAATGCCCACAGCTCTCTTGCTGCATTCTGAAAGATACAAACAGAATCTCCATCAGAGAATGAGATCAGTATAGGTTAACTGAGATATACATTTCTGAATTAGCTAGATTCTATTTTTAGTAGCCTCTCCTTCAGTCGCTCACATAGTGCATCTCTCATTGGGGGCCCAAGAGTCCGGCTCCCAGTGCATATCCCCTAAGTCCCCAGTTCCAGTTGAGGGCTCCCCCTCACTAAGTGGAATATTTGGCTGGATTTAAAAGCTGTTGATTGTCTACCCCAGGCTTTGGCTCCTCCATTGCACAAGTGCTCTTTTCTTGGTTCACTGTTCTCTCCCAGTAGGAGGTGTGGTCAGCCTACTCATGGCAGCAGACTGTGTTTCATGCCAGTGGTCTCTGTTAGCTCTAGCTGTCATTGACCAGCTTCCCCTTGAAGCTTATGCAGTGCCTTCCAGCTCTGCACTGACTACCATCTGGGGGCTGGTTGCCATTCCGGACCTCGAAAGGGTCTCTCGATGCTGATCAATGGCATTCTGTGGTTTCTTCAGCAACAGGGTTTTGCCTCAGGCCTGGGGAGGGCATTCAAGGGCATTGACAGAATTCTGTCTTCTTTTTGGAACCTCATGGGTCACTTTGGTCAACAGCTCATTGAGGGAAGGAACTGGTGGCTGGGACCAGGGGTAGTCAGACTGATCAATTATTCACAGGCTTAGACTTTCTCCCGTACTACTCATGGCCCCTCTTGCCAGTCAATGCCCACTACTTGCTAAATAGGTTACAGTATGCTCGTGAGGATTTTATGATTTTGAATCCAATTTGGTTTAGCCTCATGCTTAAGCCATTCCCCTCCCCCATCCCTTACCCCTCATTCATAACCTCTCACTTCTTGGATTTTTAAACTGCTTCTTCATCTGATCATCTCAATAACCTTTGCTGTTGATTCCTCTGCTGGTAATGGAAGGATAGAGTACTCCGTGGGTTCCAATGCTTATAACATATTTCTGTATTTGTTTTCCCTTTAGTAAACTTTTAAAAAGACTCATTGCTCTGCAATAGAATTATAAGATGAAGTGAAAAAGACCAAAGGTATGAATATGTCATCAAGTAAACATTTTATAGCAAGGAATTGGTACACTGACTGTAATACTCATGTAATACTCATATGCTCATCACTTCAAGCACTTGGAAACCATTCCCTGAGTTTAGACATCAATTTCAGCATAATTCTTTGAAGTTAAATATCAAAAGCTATGTTTGTGAATTTGGCAATTTTACATTGCTCTATGTGTAATAAATGGTGTTATATATACTGCAGGATCCCTAAAATGGAATGAATCTGTTGGAAAACAAACAGGATTAGTCAGAATGCAATAAAATCACATATACAGGAAAATTTGGAGGGGAGATATGTAAGACAACACTTAATTACCAGAGATAATTTGGGATGTTGCATGAAAATAAATTAAGCTATAGAAAACCCCCAAACACACAAAATTCAAATAAAAACCACAGTTTACTATCAACTTGAAGTAGATTGGCCACTTTACACATCAATCAGTCATTGGAGAAACCATAGCTAGGATTTAGAATGACCTCTTTTCCCAATGAGGCTAAACTGTGAGGTCATCTTAGATATGAATTGAATGCAAGCTTTTCAGTGGGGCTGTTGATAGAGTAGACACAGTGAGCCAGTTTGCATGATTGCAGACCTTTAACTCTGTCCTCTAACCACTGTGTGGCTACTTGTCAGAGGTAATGCTGTACTGCTTGATGACACACCTGTAGAAGGGACCTACTCTGAAACCCTGCTGCCCCTGAGCCACCTCTGTCTGCAAGCAGGCTCCTTCCCTTTCCATAATAAGGAAATAATTATATATATACATATTCATGTACATTTCAATTTCTAATTTTCTAATAATAATTTGAAACACAATGAGCAATTTTCATACTCGAAAGCCTAGAAGTTCTGTTGCAGATACAGTAAAAATATTTCTTAGCTCTTTCTTTAATGCAAATGTAAAATGCTAGCAGTAGCTAAGTGTAAATAGTCCTGAAGACCATTCCTGCCAACTGCTTTATCTATACCCAAAGCTAGCTATTTTGAAGCCATATGGAATTGATTATTATTTAAAAATGAACAGGAATTTACTTGTCAATGGATTTTTAAAATATTTATATGTTTATTCATTTGCAAGCAGAGAGAAGTAGAAGAGAGACAGGCAGAGAGAATGGGCATGCCAGGGCTTCCAACCGCTGCAAATGGACTCGAGATATATGTGTCACTTTGTATATCTGGCTTCACATAGGTACTAGGGAATCAAACTTCAGTCGTTAGCTTTTATAGGCGAGCATCTTAACCACTGAGCCATTGCTCCAGCCCCTCAATGGAAATTTTATCACGAGCATTTATTGATTCCTATAGCACAATTTTAACATTATAGTACATCAAGCCAAAAAGCATTTACTAGTAAAAAACGATCATGGATTAAGAAACTTGCATTCTTAATAACAAGTATTTAAGACAGTAAAAACATAGGATCCATGAATAAAAGGTTTATGTGACAAGCAATATTTGGCAAAAAATGCATAATATAGAGTGATTTGATTAGCATGTCAAGAACTCAATCTTATTGAAAGGATGTGATGATGTCCTTTGTGATGAAAAGAGTAAACAAGTTAATATCAGCGGCCAATATGTTCAAGTTTCCTTCAGAACTTTAAAAGATGGGTCCTAAAGGGATGTCTTTGTGTCATTAAGGGTACTCCCTAAGAGGTAGACTGGGTGACAATGGGATTCTCCTCCTCCTCCTCTTCCTCCTTCTTCCTCTCTCTCTCTCTCTCTCTCTCTCTCTCTCTCTCTCTCTCTGACTTCCAGTTTGCCAATGCAAGCTCCTTCCCACAAGTGCCACCTCCATGATGTGCTAAGGTGAAGGATGGAGTTGATGACAAAACCATACACTTGAGAAGCTCCAAAGCTGTGAGCTAATCAACCTGTCTTTACTTTAGAAGCAGCCTGCATTGTGTATTTCATTGCATGAATACAAACATTCTAATCCATCCCCTATGGTATATCTTAGTCTAGAACTTTGGTTGGAAAACTACTTGAGGAAAACAATGGCAGTTATGCATTTAAAATACTATAAAAATAATAATAAAAAGAGAATAGACAGGTGTGAAGGCTAATGATTTTAATCCCAGTACTTGGGAGGCTGAAGTTGAAGGATCTCCATGAATTGGAAGCTAGCCTGTGCTATAGTGTGAATGCCAAGCTAACCTGGCTAAATTAAGACTCTGCCTCAAAAATAATAATAATAATAGAATAAGAGTCTGCATTTAACCCCAAAAGTCTAAAACATTTACTAGCTACCTTACTATAAAAAAATTTCCTGGACTTAATCTAGAATAATCCTAGATTCTTCCCCTTTCTTTATTCCTCAAAAAAAGTTATTGTCTACCCCTAATATCTCTGCCTCAAATCTCCTCTCCTCCAGATTCAAGGGTAATTTTCCAAGCTTATGACTCCTCTTGCCTAACATGGCTATCTGCCTCCCATCAGACCTCCTTTCATTTTAGACATCTCCCATAACTATACCAGAATAATCTTCAAACAATTATTATAAAATAATCACTATTGTCTTCTCTAGAAATCCTTTACTGGCATTCCAAGACTAATACAACCCTGTGCCCACTTTTCCAAGTCCCTGTTCCTGTGAAAATGTCCATTGCAACACTTTTCACATAAATATTACTTATATGTTAGCTTCCCACAGACCTGGGAGCTCCCTTGAGGGTAGATAGAGCTGTAGTGTCTGCCAATCAGAAAATGAGGTTCAAGTAGCAAATGAGTATATGTGTTTAATTCAGGGTTTTCTTAGGGTAGAAAAACTCCCTTGAAACTGAATGCTTTTGGAAGAGAAGTAAGCGTGTCTTCTAAAACAATGTTTGCAAAGTCCAGTGAGGCAAAGAGAACTGAAAACTAACCAGACTTGAAACCCAACTTCCCATCATCTGTTTTTCATGCTAATGCCTCCCTTTATGAATGCATTTGAATATATAATTTATAATTTAAATTATGCACAAGACTAAGCTGTGTACTTTATTCATTTGCCAGTTATTTTCATTTCATAAAGTTGGCATATATGTGTGAATATAGAACTGAAAATTGACAGAATGGGTGCATTTTTTATATGGAGAACCAGGTTTAAAGAAAAGCAGGCAGATTGGAGGAAGACATGAGAATTTGCCGCTTGCTGCTGCCCAGCTTTTAGTTTCTGTTCCCTCAATGCAAAGGTAAGTTAACTTCTCTACCTCTCGGCTTCCCTTTTCAGCAATCAGAATGCACTGTGATATGCTACAATAAATCATTCACTCTGAAATCTCCTTTTAGCACAACTAAAGATTGCATTTTTGTCCAGTGAAATCTGTTGGATGTGTCAATATGAAGCCCATCTCCATATGGATATTGAGCTTGCCAAGTTTACAGCAGTTGTATCAAACAAACTTGTACTACCTGTGGTCTTTTTCACAAGAGAAGGAAGTCATATATATTCTGTTGAAGTTCATTGCTCAGAACCAGTTGCATGGCCCTGCCTAATTATACAACATTGGGAAACAGGAATACACATATACAAGTAATAAAGAAACAGAGGATGGTGAATGAAGTTATTGATCTCATATACTTACTTCTCTTCAATGTGATGGTTTTGTTGTCAAACTAACCTTAGCCATCCATAGTAATCTTGAGTGTTCTGTAGCAGATTTCCTCTCAATTGAAAAGAGAAAGGAGGCTCAGGGAATTCAGGAAGTCATGTTAGCTAGAAATAACCATCCCTTCCTGGGAGGTCAGTACAGGAAGGAAATTCCAGAAACACAAAAAGTCAACAAGTATGGGAATGGGTTGCAAGATCCCATCCTAAGGCTGTATTAAAAGGGAAGGAAATCTCCCCCCCCCCCCGCCTGTTTTTGCTGGTGAGTGAGTGAGTGTGTGTGTGTGTGTGTGTGTGTGTGTGTGTGTGTGGTTTTAGTGATGGCCTCT
>PVHP010015043.1:0-38027 GCA_004024765.1 Zapus hudsonius
ACGTATAGCCCAGTGGTCACTCAAACCCAGCCATGCCCTTGACCCACAGAGAGTCCCAAGGGTACCTCTGCCCACACCCAATGGTCCTCTGGGCCTTGGTTGCCCTGAAGGTGCACAAGCCACATCCTGCTCCACTGGGCCTGTGGGGATGAAGGGCTCCTGCTGCCCTGTGAGAAAGGCCTGGCACTTGTGATTGGCTCGAACCCCACCAGGTTGGACAAAGCAGGACAGGGAGCCCTGGGGTCTGAGGCTGAGAAAGGCTCTAAGAGAACCTTCTTCATAGCTTGGCTTGACGCCAGGCATCTGCCCCCACCCTGCACGCCCACACCCCACCCCACCCCATCCAAGCGCATGCAGCACCTCTGGCCCATTCTTGAACTTGAGCCAGAGTGGAAGTCAGGAACACAGTGCTGTGTGACCTTGGGTAAGTCACTCAGCCCCTCAGGGCCTGGATTGCATCACCCACACCCATAGTAAGACACTAATACAACCAGAAAAAGGTTACCCTGACTCTGGTCATGTCAAGGGACTTGACCATTCCTTTTCTTCCGGAGAGCACTGGTGGTGACCCCGTAAATTGAACCCATAACCCACGAGTCTGAAAATGGGGCTCTCCATCTCTATGGGATGCGCTCTTAGGATAGAGATTTGGGGACCGTGGTGGTGGAGGTGAAAGTGTTCACATGTGACCCCGGGCACAGAAACCTCACTCTCTATAGATGGAGGGAAGAGAAAGGGAGGGGTGCCCCTCCCCCAACACCACCTCCAGACCTCTGGCCCTGTGGATGGCTGGCCCTGTGGGCTGCTGTCTCTTTGCAATTTCTATCCGAAATGAAGAAAAAGAATGCAGTCACTCTGATTCACATCCAGGGGGGGTTGATTCTTGACGCAGAGGCAGTCAGGAAATATGCTGCTGGGGTCACTGTTGGGAACAGTGCTGCTTTTGGCTCCTCGGCCCTGTAGGGGTATTCTTAGTGTCAGAAGATTCTAGATTCAGCATCTGGGCTCCCCAGGACCATGAGGTGCTGGTGCTCTAGGAGGCTACACCCCTGGATTTACACCAAGCTCCATGGACTGAGAGGACCCTGGACTGTCCCCCTTCCCGCCTCACGCTCTGACTGTCAAGTTTCACTGTGCTGACCCGGGCACCGTGGTGGCTCGTGTATCCCAGAAAGCCAAACCTGGGGAAATTGAGGCTCAGAGAGGAGTCATTGCTCAGGTCCACACAGCTGGTATGTGGTATGGGCAGGATTTGGACACTCTGCCTGGCTGAAGGGCTTTACCCAGCCGTGGTTGGCTCAAAGCTGACTTGCCAACTTAAGGTATCCATGTGGCTTCGTGGTGCGGTGGGGGTCGGGGTGGCAGGTGGAATTCCACCTTTACTTCTGTAACCAGGCTCCTTACTTGCCAGGGCCGTGCCAAACATTCCTTCCTGAGCTTCTCCCATCTCCTCTGGCCACCTGTCTGTCACCAAGGACACATCCTCTGGCCCTTAACTTCCTCTCCAGGCCAATCTGATAACTTCCTGCTCACCTTCCAGATGGGAGCACCCAGGACTGACTAAGGCTTGTCTCCTGGGGAAGGGGCTGGCCTGGCTGTGGGGGCTGCTTGGTATCTGGGTCACTGGTCTTGGGGAATTCCCAATGCCCAGAGAGCTGCTTACCTGCTGAGTAACGACTGTTGGCTGCCCACACAGGATGCCTGGCACTTCCCCCTGCCCCTGTCATGTGGCCCTCTCTCCTGAGTGCCCCTGGGGCCAAGGAAAGAGACAGACAGACAGGGGGCTAGCCCCCACCCCCACGATCCAGGAGCTCCATAGGGGGTGGCTGGTGATTCAAGCCCCTCTGAGCTGAGCTTCTGGGATGGAGCCTAAGGGTGAATCAGCCCCTGGGGGAGGGGAGGTCAGGTCAGCAGCTGTCTTGGGCACAGGCCCTGGAGTGGGGGCATGGGGAGAGCAAGCACAGGGCCTCACCACCCATCTGAGTTTTCTGAGGCACCCCTGAAGCTGGGAGCTGTCCCCTCTCCTGTTCCTTGTCACCCTTGGCTCTGGAGTACGCCTAAGTTTCCTCATCAATAAATAGGTGCTGTTGTTCCTGTCTTATAGATGAGGCCAAGACATGGCCACTTCCCCAAAGTCACACAGCCTGGATCTGGCAGAGCCAGACCTCTAGCTTATTTCTGAGTGAGGCCAAAGTCCACCCAAGCTTCAAACAGGCAGACTTCCGCACCACCTCAGTGTGAGGCCTTGGGCTTGGACAGCTTTCGGAAGGTGTAAAATGCTTTCCCAAAACGCTTCGCATCTACTCTCAGCGCCACCCAAGACGGGCGCTGTCAGGAGCAGACCCTATCCAAACCCTCAGAGACCCTCAGAGGAATGAATTCCCATCTGAACCAAGGTCAGGCAGAGGCTCCACGTCTGACTGAGGGAGGCAGGGGGCATTTCCTGCAATAAGCCCCTCACTCTCGTGGAGGAAGGTGCTGCCAGGGACCTACCAGCCAGAGGCCTGGGCCCCAGAATCATGTATGCTGTTGACTCTGGATGCAGGCTTGAGCAAGAGCCTTTACCTCCCCAGCCTCAGTTTCTCCTTGTGCAAAGTAGGCGGCTATGACGATCTCCGGAGGGACATATGAATGTTGGTTGAAAGTCAACAGAAATAGAGGCCAAGGCTCAGAGAAGAGACAACCCTGAGGGGTTCTGGGAAAGTCCCACCAGTAAAGGCCCCAGGCCAGTCTACTCGCTCACTTCCTGGAAAGAAGACACAACCACCTGGAGACAGCACTCTGACCTGCTGAGGAGGGGAGTCTCCATATGGTTCCCCAAAGTCTCTGTCAAACCCCGAGTAGGTCTAGTGTGCAGCAGTAGCAAGACAGGCTATAGATGAAGTCACTGTTGGAAGGGGCCCGGCTGGGGCTGCCACTCCAGGGTGGGGCCCAGGGTCACAACCCTGGGAGCAGGCAGCCAAGAAGGGAGGATGCCTTCCGTGAGGAGCAGAGGAGAAAACACACACACACACACACACACACACACACACACACACACACACACACACAGAGCAGCAGCAGCAGCAGCACAGAGAGGGAGGGACTCCAGCCACGTTGCAGAAAGCTCTCGAACAGACTCCCGGCTCCGAGACCCTGCCTGGCTTCTCAGAGGCCCAGTGCAGGTAGTACCCAGACATGGAGAGAAGCAGAAGGCTGGGCCTAGGGCGCAGAGGGGTCCAGAATGCCGGGGAAGAATGGACTAAGTCAGGTACTGTGAAAGGGGAAACTGAGGCATGGGAGAGAAGCATTCAGGGCTGGAATTAAATGGCCCTAGCATCAGCGTTTTCTAGAGCCTGTTCCCACTTCCTGTTTCCTGTGGGGTGGGGCTGAGATGAAAAGGCAACCAGGGGGTGGCCTGTGGGGCCAGTGTAGGGTCTGGGGAGCCAAGGAACAGTGCACGGCCTAGAAATCCACTGAAGGATGTAGAGAAATTTGGAGGTGGCTAGGGTGATGACCTCCAGGAGAACTGGAAGACTCAATGGGGGGCTCAGCCTGGGGGGGCAGGTGATGGATATACAACGGGTGGACTCAAAATGGGACCAGTCACAATGGGAATCCTGGGCCAATAGATTTGGGGTTCATGCTAAGGGAGCTAAGTGACAGATGTCTGGGGAGACACGATAGTGAGTCAAGAGGCTAGTTCAGAATACTTGTGTTTGTTTTTATTTTGTTTGTATATTTTATTTATTTATTTGCAAGGAGAGAGAGAGAGAGAGAGAGAGAGAGAGAGAGAGAGAGAGAGAGAGAGAGAGAGAGAGAGAGAGAGAGAGAGAATGGGCAAGCCAGGGCTTCTAAATGAACTCCAGATGCATGTGCCACTTTGTGCATCTGGCTTTATGTGGATTCCAGGGAATCCAATCTGGGTTATCAGGCTTTGCAAGCAAGCGCCTTTAACGGTTGAGCCATCTTTCCTGCCTGAGTTCTGGGGTTCTGAGTGACCCCTCTAGCTTGGGGGGACATGCTAGGGTGTCTGAGGTTGCTGGTCCAGGCTAGGGGGTGTGTGACTGCATGCTAACCTCAGACCAGGTGTATAAAAAAAGTAAGCCCCAGATGGGCCCTTAAAGAAGAGACAAGGTGTGTGGGGTTACAGGGAGGAGGAAGAGGAGCCAACCTGGGCTCTAAGGGCTTCTTCTTGCCAGGAAATGCCAACTGGAAGGGAATTCTTATCATCCACCATCCAAAGCCCAGCCAGAGGACCAACAGGAGGTGGGATGGGGACGTATGTGTGTGTGTGTCCACTTGTGCACGCACACGTGCGTAGTGGTGGGGATTGATAATAGTTATGAGGTTGTCCTGGCACAATGGATGAACAGGATATGGGTGAGGAGGTAGGTGGGGGTGTCAGGGACCAGGCAGGCATTGGAAAACCAATTATCCTGCTTGTTGGGGTGGGGTCCCAGAGCAGTGAGACAGCTCCAGGTCTAGGAAGACCTGGCAGCTTTGGGGATAGCACGGCCCAGGCGTAGGTGTGGTATTTGGTCGGTGTCTTATGTTTCTCATTACTACTGAATATTTAACAAGACCCTGCACTCATTTTGGCCTGTCTCCAGAACTTTACTGTCCCTCACAAATTCATCATTGTTCCTGGCCATGACACATACCAGACCTTAGGACCCTGACTTAGATTGTAGCAACACCTCTGGAAGCCACCATCGTCCTCTGAGGCTGAGCTCCAAGGGCCTTCCCAGGAGGGTCTGGAAGGCACAGGTCATTCCTGTTTTCCCAGCATCTCTTAGTTCCCTAAGGAAGCTGGGATCCTAGTTTGCTCCGCCTTCCTGGGTCTGGGCTTTAAGTGACCCTTCAGAATGGGAAGACTGAACCATATTCCTAAAGTTCCTCCACAGATAGTCCCCAGAGAATGGAGTCAGGGTGACCTCACTATCTGTTCCTCACAGGTACTAATGGTCAACCGAGAGGCTGAGCAGGTGGCTGTTGGGATGGGGGAGGAGGGGCTGACACTCTTGAACCCTGGCAACAAGATCCTTTTGCAGGTCTTCTTTTCCCCATGGCAATGGGCAGGCAGGAAAAGGCCACCCCTAAGGTGGCTTTCAATGCCCACATTCTCTACCACTTTATGACTGTCTAAAGTCCAAACAGGCCCCAGCCCCTCTTCCTGGAACCTGCTTGGCCCAGCCCCAGCCTGCCTCCACCCACTGCCCCCCAAAGCCTCTTGATCAGGGGTCACAGTGAACAACCCCCACCTCCTGGTCCAGTCTCTTATCATCTTCCCAAGCCCAGGTGAGTCAATGATGTATGGGGTGTCCAAGGCTGAGGGATCCCCCCCTCTGAATCTGCCTGGGGCCCCTTCCCCACCAAACCCATCTGCAAACAAGCACCTAGGGTAAGCCACTTAGGAAAGTCACAGGGAGTTTCTTTCTTTCTTTTTCTTTTTTTTTTCTTTTTTGGTGGAAGACTTCATTATAATTTTATCAATCAAATTCTTAGAAGAAGGAAAAAGTCTGCTCTCTCCACCCTCCCCTCTCCCCCGCCCCCCCAACACACACTTCACTCTCACTTTCTTCCATTCATAATTTCCTATGATGCACCTCAAACAACTTCCTGGACTGGGGATCCCAGCTAAATATAGCTGTTTCTCTGTCTTACAACACAGGCTCCAGTATATAAATCAGGCAAATTCCCCATTTGAGCATGAACTTCTGAAAACGGCCCGGCATCTAAGGTCTCCTCCCAAAGCTCTCTGGAGTCCAGCCCATAATGAAGGTCTTGGCGGCAGGTAAATCCATGCGCCCCTGGCGCAGCTTCCCAGTCCCCCTGATTGCTTGCGGGGGGGGGGGGCGATCGCGGCAGCTTAGTGAACTTGGCCGATCACCCTCGGGGACGTCTCCCGCCGCAGCCGCTCGGACACTTGGGGCGCCCGTGCGGTCCACCCCGGGCCGCCGGAGGCGCTGGGTGGCGGCCGGGAGCGAGCGCGGCACATGGTCCGGGCACCGCGCGCCCAGCCCGCCCGGGGGCCACGGCAGGTTGGCGGCGAGGGAGGAAGCCTTCCTCCTCCTCCTCCTCCTTCTCCACCGCCGCCTCTTCCTCCTCGCTCACTCCTCGGCCGCGCAGCTCTTCCTTCACTGCTTTCTCCTGGATTCACCCTCCCTTCTCTCTCTCTCTTTCTTTCTGCTTTCTCTTTTCCAACTGCGTCCTGGGCTGCTCCCTGGGAGGGACGCAGGCGGCCCCCTGAGCAGCTTGCAAACTCCAGCCGGCCAGGGACGGGAGCAGGTGCCTGGAAAGACGGTGATCTGTCCTAGGTGAGATGGGGTGGGGGCTGGATCCCCCCACCCAGCCATCCCGGGGCCTCTGCACTGCCTGGGGATGCTAGGAGGAACAGGGGATGGAAGTGAACTTGAAATCCTCCTCTCTGCACAGGAGCTGGGGTGGGAGCTCTCAAGCCCCCATCACTCAAC
The DNA here is from genome assembly GCA_004024765.1 of Zapus hudsonius. Classification (NCBI taxonomy): domain Eukaryota; kingdom Metazoa; phylum Chordata; class Mammalia; order Rodentia; family Dipodidae; genus Zapus; species Zapus hudsonius. Next base: position 6,456 of record PVHP010015043.1, read on the forward strand.
AGATGCCTCCTGTTGGGTGCTAGAAAGCCCGAGCTGGGGGTTATCTGAGCGTGAAGGAGGGGGGCAGGGGCCCTGGGGGAGGGTGATCCGGACAGGCCCGGACAGCTCCCTGCTCTCCCAAGACCTTTCGCTTTTCTCCCGCCTAACTGCCTGCGACCTTTTCCCCTCTCTCTTTCCTGGTTGCACCATTTCCTCTAGCTCCAAAGCCCGGGTACCTGGGGTGGAGGGGTAGAGCAGGTCCTCACTCCAACCCCAGTCCCAGAGGAAAAGGGAAGTTAGGTGTAGAGTTTTGGGGGAGGTGAAAGAGATGGAGAGTGGGGACCTGTGGAATTGGGGTGAAGTTGAAAGTCCGGGATGGGGGACAGGCTCCATGGGAAAAAGGCAGAGATGGAGGGAGGGTGTCAGAATTAGAGGCAGTCAGTCCAGAAAGCCAGATTCCAGTGCTGGGGTTGAAAAGACAGTGGACAGAAGCTCTCAGCCCCCATTGTGCACAGGGGGTCTAGTTTGGAGGTTTGGTCTGCAGTGGGCCAGTAGCACCAGACTGTTCTGGGAGGGAGGAAGACAGGGGACTTATTTCTTGTGTCTGGTGGACTGGGGAGGTGATGCCTCCCAGCAAGGGTGACAGGGAGCCCTATAGGGCCAGGTTTCCATCAGGTGCAAGGTGTTCTGAGACCTTGATCCTCCACTCAATCTCATGGCACAGGTGGGGAAACTGAGTTCCAGGATCAAGAAGTGAGAAGACAAAGGGATCTAGAGCCAGGGAAACATCCACAGCCAGGCAGTGAAAAGAGCGGGAGGGAGAGGAGAGGTGGGACAAGCCCCTTGCTCAGCCGCCATCCAACGTGCCCCAAAGCCCAAGGCATGCCTCTTGCCTTTCCACTTACCTTCTTGGTTGTATCTTCACAGGAGTTGTGCCTTTGCTGCTGGTTTTGCACTGGAATCACGGGGCTGGGAGCCCCCTTCCCATCACCCCGGTCAATGCCACCTGCGCCACACGCCACCCATGTCACAGCAACCTCATGAATCAGATCAGGAACCAACTAGCACAGCTCAATGGTAGTGCCAACGCCCTATTTATTTCTTATGTAAGTTACTCCCCACGATGTCAAGGAGGGAAGGGAGAGGGGCTTGTAGACATGCTGCCTGGCCTGGAAGGATACAGTGGTTAAACCAAACCCAGATTCTTACATCCTCGCCACACACTGAAAGCCACTTTGCCAAGGTGGCCAGGGAGTGAGGGGCAGAGACTGACTGGATGTCTGGTTCTGCTCTGCCACATGGAGCAAGGAGCCACAGAAAAGGGCACCGAGGCAGTGAGTGGACAGGGAGAGGCCATGACGAAAGACAGAGGGTTGCGGGCATCAGGAGTGACACCCAGGAAGAGGCTGAGTGTCGTGCGTAAAACTGCAAGTGTCTGTGGTGTACCAGCTGAGATGACACTGTGAGACGCCACATTTCCTTTCTGTCCCCCTGCGGTCATAACAGTAATGGTGACAACCACTTACCTTGATGGTTAGCAAGTGAATTCACACTTCTGATCACCTCTGGCTCTCCGGATGATTCTAGATGTCTACAGGGCAAGGAGTTTGGTCCCCATGACATAGGTGGGGAAACTGAGGCCCAAAGAGCTTGCTACGAGGGTTAAGTGGGGGCAGACTGCAATGCCCATTCCTGACTCCCACCTCACCTTCCTCTCTGCCCTTTTACCCCTCAGTACACAGCGCAGGGAGATCCATTCCCCAACAACCTTGACAAGCTGTGTGGGCCCAACATGACGGACTTCCCACCCTTCCATGCCAACGGCACGGAGAAGGCCAAGCTGGTAGAGCTGTACCGCATCATCGCATACCTGGGTGCCTCCTTGGGCAACATCACCCGGGACCAGAAGATCCTGAACCCCAACGCCGTGAGCCTCCATAGCAAGCTCAATGCCACTGGAGATGCCATGCGTGGGCTCCTCAGCAATGTGCATTGTCGCCTGTGCAACAAGTACCACGTAGGACATGTGGACGTGTCCTACAGCCCTGACACTTCGGGCAAGGACATTTTCCAGAAGAAAAAACTGGGCTGCCAGCTCCTGGGGACGTACAAACAGGTTATCAACATGGTAGCCCAGGCTTTCTAGAAGGTCTTGAAGAATGCCATGGACCGTGGGAATCTCAGGAGCAGGATATGGGGGGCGGGGGACTCAAAGGACTCACTGGGGCCCAGGGCATTGTTAAACACAAGTGGGGGCTGCTGGCAGATCCTCTAGGAGTTCCCAGTCAGCCACTCCTCTTTGGGGTGGGCTGTGATGGACCCCAGCAGAGTTGAAACTTCCACAGGCAGGTCCGTCATACAGCACCAACTAGAAGCAGGTGTCCCTTCTTCTGGGAGGTGTCAACCAGGGTATTAGATGGGGAGGGAAGTGTGGGCAGGGTTTCTGTCCCACTCCTTGTCCCCATCAGCTCCTTGTTTACTATATGTGTGAGCAAGCTGCACATGTTGTCTCTAGCAGCCCGGCTGCAGGGCAAGATAGCAAAGGTCTGGAAAGGTTGTCAAGCTCCCATTGGAGTGAGTGCCATCCGGACCTTTGCTGCCCCTTAGGGAGACTTTAGAAGGCTTGGTTGGGACTTGAGTGTGCCAGTTTAGTGGTTGGAAGATGAGCAGGAGACCTGGGATGGAATGCTATCTGCTCTAGAGCATGAGTAGAGAGTTCAGGCCTAGGGATTGTCTGGTGGAAGGTTATGGAAGGTCATTAGTATTCAGGCTCTTGGAGAAGCAGAGAGGCCAACTTCAGGTCTGGGAAAGACCCTGGAAGGGGAAGAGATGCTCAAAGCCTGATTGGTTCTTGTTTTCTCTTCTCTGAAGTCTTTTCCCACAGCCTGGGATGGCTCTGGTCTGCTGGCCAGACCCGAAGGTGGGTGTGCACAGGTAGGCGGGAGCAGGTTGCAAAGGCAGGTGAGGAGGTTCCAGGGGACCCAGAGTCCTCCTTCCAGGGAAGGGTCTGGGATCTGGGAAGGAAACAGCCGCTGACTACAGAGTTCTGGCTGCTTCTAACCCCTGAGCAGGTTTACTGAGCAGACACATAGATAGCGTAGAGAGTAGCAGCTCACATCTGAGGCCCATGGAGGCCCTGTGTGTGGTCACACAAAGGTACTTGAGGGGGACCAGAGGCCATCTCGGGTTCCTAGAGCAAGGGCCAGCAGAACTTGAGGTTGGGGTCTCAGGGAAGCCTGAGATCCAAGAGCGCTGTGTCTGACCCAACACAGTTATCTATTTATTATGATGTTCTATTTATATTAACTTATTGGTGCTTTAAATGGCAAAGTTAACCCCTTTCCTTGCTCCCTACCCAGCAGAAATAGCTTGATGTCCCTTTACAAAGGAAGGGCCTCACCTAATGGGGCCTAGTCTGGGAGTTGATGTTACAAGTGGAATAGGCCTTATGGGCGAAGCCCACTTTGGGATTCACTTTGGGGGTATCAGGTTTTTGGGGCAGGGGCTGCTGGATCACTCCGTGAAATGGCTGAATGTTTTAGCTTTTTTCTCTCTGGATTCCAGGGGGCTCCTTCCCCATTGTGCTCTCTGACACCCTCTTGGATTTTGTACTGCAAAGTGCATCATTCATGGTTGAACTGAACAGCCCTGGAGCTTTGGGCAAAGGCTCATTTCTTGTCCCTCAATGAGCAGCACCCAGTATGCTCCCACCCAGCATGGAAGCTCCTCGGGTGGCCGGAACACCCACATAGGGCCAATGAGGAAGTTGAGGCAGTGAGGGGACTGAACAGCTGCCCAGTGCTCCAGAGAAAGGGGACGACAAGGCCCGAGATGCCTGGGACACGGACCAGGAAGCTGTGGTCCCTGCTTTACTGCCTTCCTCCCACTCCCACCCATGTCTGGGCTCCCAGGCAGGGAATCCAATCTGATCTCTTCTTTGTGTGGAAGCCAGGCAAGCAGAGAAACGCCCTCCAGTCTGGGAGCAGGGGAGGGATCCAGACAGCCAAGCTGGGGCAGCAGTGGACTGCAGCAGCTGGCTGCCTCTCAAGCCCTAAGCAGGGCGGTCCTGAGCAGTTCAGCAAGGTTCTGCTTTATTCTTTTTGCACCTTTCTCTGTTCTGTAAGCACTTTACCTACATGGTGGAAAAGTGGGCAGGCAGGTCCTGAGGACCGGGGTGGGGAAGGCCAGGAGCCATGTATCCAGTGACGAGACTAAGATGTGGCAAATATGGCAGGGATGCTGTTTGAATGTGGGTCACACCATTGTCCAGGAGGTGCTGCTTGTTGCCCTGTAACTCCTTCTGCTTCGACTCTGCACTTCTCCAAGCTATTCAAGAAAGACAGCTCTGAAAGCCAGAATGGATGATCCCACAACCCGAGGCCAGCTGGGTCTTACCATCATTCCCTCATCTCCCTGTGGACATAGATTCCCTGGGTTCCGTCTACCTGGCAGCCTCAGAAGGCTCAGGGACCAATGGACTTTCTCTGCCAACACAGTCCCTGGCTGTGTGAAACCCCACTGAGATCGGGTTCTACCAGGTTGGCACCCACTCTGCATAGCCTCACTGAATTATGGAGCCTTTGTGTGAAAAAAGCTTTAGGACACACACCTTTAGTTACACACCTTTCACCTGCTGGTGTTGACCCCTACCTGGCATGAGGGGTTGTAGGCCTGGGCCAGTGGAGGAGGGACAAAGCATCCATTAAAAACAGGGAAGGGTAGGGTAGTCATTTTACAGTTTAGCAAGAGAGATGTATAATAACCTTTATTTATTATTTAAAAATTTAAACGCCCAAAGCACTGCTAGTTTCTTTTCTTGTCCTCCTCGATTCTCTAGACCCTGACTGAAGCAGTCCTGCCTTACTTTGCTGGCTCCCCAGTGGGTTGGAGCCCCCAAATCTAGCAAGGTAGCAGCTTCCCTTTAGACGGTATAGATGTCTCTGCTTTCCAAAGGTCTCCAGTCTTGCCCAACCCTGGTTCCTGGGGTTTCATCTCCCCTCTGTACTGTTCACTCAGCCCAAGGGACCTCAAACGTTTCCTCCTTCCTTTCCACTAGAAAGGACTTGGCCTTGGGCAACAAATTCCTCTTTGATGAATGTACCCTGTGGGAATGTTTCATACTGACAGATTATTTTTATTTATTCAATGTCATATTTAAAATATTTATTTTTTATACTGAAGGAATATGTTTTTTTAAAGAAAAAAGAAATAATAAAGAATTTGCTCTTGTCAAACTTCTGGACTGTGTGGATGTGGAGAGACGGGTCTGGAAAAGTGGGGATTGAGCTGTTGGATGTGGGGCGATAAGGCAGGAGGGTGGGAAGATGGGGGGCACCTCCATTGGCTCAGGGTGCTGGCATAGGCAGGTGTGGCAGGTGGGGCTTTGGCTTAGGCATAAAATGATGGATGAAGAATATGGGGTGGCATCATGAAAGGGGACAGATTACTTCTATGGAGGCTGGTATGTCATTTAAAAAATAATTTTATTTATTCGCAAGTAGGGAGACACAGAGAAAGAATGAGAATCCTAGTGCCTTTGCAAACAAACTCCAGACACATGTGCTGCTTTGTTCATCTGGCTTTACCGGGGCACTGGGGGATCGAACCCAGGCCTTCAGGCTTTGCAATCAAGCACCTTTGATGGTTGAGCCATCTCTCCAGCCCTGGCGTGTCATTTTGAGACCAAATTCCCACAACAGCCTCAATGATTTTTTTTCCCACTTAAAAGAGGAGGAAACGGAGGCATAGAGAGTTAGAACTGCATGCTCAGGGTCATCTCAAATGTTGGGGTCACCTTCCCAATGAGAAATGTGGCCAGTCACCAGCCAAATGGGTTTGGGCCTATTCAAATCCAAGCCTCATGTTCTTTGGCTTGAATGGGATTCCAGGGGCTTGAAAGATACCAGCCACCTAGGACTGCCACTCAAGAAGGGTCTATCGGGACTTCAGCACAGGAGAAGGGCTAGTTCTATGTGAAATCACATAGGGCGCTGAGCCCTAGCTGGAGCTGGTCAATCCATCCTGACGACTTTTCTGCTCAGCCTCTCTGGGTCCCAGCAGCTCCTACAATGACACTACTATCCCTTCCCCTGCTTCACACTGGAAGAAGCGCCCTCCACAGCAACCTTCTTCCCAGGCTCCTTGGTGGAACAAGTGAGGTTCCAATTGGATAGCCACAGACAGAGGTCCTAGCATGATACCCCTAATATCTCCTGGGCTTTGCTCTGGGGTTCAAGTATGGAGCTCCCCTAGGTGGATTCATTTTGGAAATCTGGGTGGGGTTTCAGCACATCACACACACACACACACACACACACATAATGGTGTGTGAATGGTATAAGAGTGTCATTGTCTGGAAGCTGAACAACAACTTCTGGAGAGGTGTGGGTGATGATGGAGAGATCCTTAGGAGGGGGATCAAAATCAGATTACTCATGCTGGTGGATACTAGGGACCTCCAGCCACTGTCCCCTCTGGTTCTCTGTACCATGATGAGACTGGCCCTCAGTGTGGTTCAACATTGTCTTTACCTAGGAACCAGTTAGAAGCATGGAGTCTCAGCCTGGTCCCCTGGCCCAGGCTGCTGAGTGGGAAACTTTGGTAAGATCTCCATTTATCTGTGCATGCAGGGAATTTAGAGGAAGGCTGCCCATCCCTTCAGTTCACACTCCTCCTGGGTCACCATGCCAATCCAAGTGTGAGTTGCCCAGGGTCCCCAGGTAGCTGTGGGGAGGAAGAGCCAGTGGAACCAACAGCAGCTGCACCTTGGGATCTTGCCCCATGAGGGCAGCTCAGGTCTGTGTCCCATCCTGTCAGCAGAACTCCTGAGGATGTGGCTTCCGCAGCCTGCCCAGGCCTTCTGTATGGCCCAGGGAAGAGGTTAAAGATTTCTGTTGTAGTTACCTTCTTGTGTCTGGGACAAAGCATCCGGCCAAAAACAGCTGAAGGAAGGAAAGCTTTTTACTTTGGTTTACAGTCTTGAGAGGGAGCTTCATGATGGCAGGGAAAGCATGGCATGAGCAGAAGCCACGGCAGGTGGAAAACAGCAGCAAGAGAGTAAGCCATGCTTTAAGCAAGGGTTTTCTGGCTTTAACACCCCTAAGCCCACCCCAGGAACACATCTTCTCCAGCAAGGCTCCACCTCCCAAATTTCCACTAGCTGAGGACCAAGTATCCAGAACACATGAGTTTATGGGAGATATCTGATTCAAACGACCACATTTGACCCCTGGCCCCCATAAACATGTAACCAACTATGATGGAAAATACAATACATGTAGTCCAACTTTAAAAGTTCCCATGGGCTAGTAAGTGGGTTAAAGGCACCTGCTTGCAAAGCCTGATGTACCCATGTAAAGACAGATGTACAAAGTGGCACATGTGTCTGAGGTTCATTTGCGGCAGCATGAGGCCCCAGTATGTCCATCCATATTCTCTCCTCTTCTCTCTCTCTCTTCCTCCCTCTTTCCTTGCAAATCAATAAAAATATTTATTAAAAAAAGTACCCATAGTTTTCATCAACCTCAACACTGTCCAAACATTCCCATAGTCCAATAACTCTTAACTGTGAGCCTGTAAAACCCAAAACACAGAGGTGGTGTACACTTTTAATCCCAGCACTCGGGAGACAGAGGCAGGAGGATCACCACGAGTTTGAGGCCACCCTGAGACTACACAGTGAATTCCAAGTCAGCCTGAGCTAGAGCGAGACCCTACCTCGGAAAACCAAAAAAAGAAAAACCAACACCAAAACAAAGTAAAACCAAAAACACTGGCACAGAGTAAACATTTACACAGCAAAGATGGCATTGCCAGGTTGAATCAATGCAAGATTTCAAACAAACAGGGCAAACATCAAAAGTCTCTGCAGTTCCATGTCTACCTGAGCCCCATAACAAGCTTCTGGGGTTTGGATTCAACCCCCAAGCTGGGCAGCTCATAGGCAAAGCACAGACAGGAAATGCAGGGATGTGGGGATGACAATGTCACCCAGCTCTTTAGTCTTCCGAATGAATTCTCTGCCTGCCTGCTCGCTAAGAAAGAGCCCTGCCCATGCCTGATAGAACAAAGGACTGTTAATTGGGTCACCCTCCAAAATGAGAATGGCCAACAATGGTGTGGTGGGAGGAGAGGCACTGTGGGCCTGTTCTGCTGGGAAGAGCTGGCTGGCTTCCTTATCTGTGAGCTCACAAGAACAATCAGTGATGGCACAGGAGCACCCCTAGAGCAGAGGGGTCCAGCCAAGCGTAGTGGGCACATAAGAGCTGAATGAATCTCACAGCTCTGAAGCCAGCTTTGCAGGGAGAGGCTTGCTATGCCCTGGTGGCTGTGGAAAGGAGGGATCTGTGAGTTCTGAGTCGGAGGCCATGCCAGGCTAATGGGGACAAGCTGCAACAATTGCTGCTTGATGGCAACTTGAGTCTCAGGCCACAGGAGCCCCATACAGAGGCCTCATGACATCAAGCGTACAATGGAGTTGTGGGTCAATTGCTTCCAATTTGGGTCCTTAATAATTCAACAGTACATCCTCTTCCAATCTAAGAGGACAATTGTCAACAGGTATTCCATGAGCCCAAAGTGGTAGTCTGCACTTGACAGTTGACACAGCCTTTTTGACACGCATCATTAGGTCATTCCAACCACTCTGCAAAGATAGGGCTGGGCTACTCTCTCCACTTTATAAATGAGGAAACTGAGACCCGGCAGGGTGGACAAGGAATGATCCTGACATTACTCAGCTTATAAAATATATTCTCTCAGGCTGGAGAGATGGCTCAGCCATTCAGGCACTTGCCTGTAAAGCCTAATGACTGGAGTTCGATTCCCCAGTACCCAGGGCCAGATGCACAAAGTGGCACATGCATCTGGAGTCCCTTTGCAGTGGCTGGAGGCCCTGGTGTGCCCAATAAATAAAATAATAAAAAAATATATATTCTCTCTGTCTTTCTCTCCCCTCCCTCACTACCTGGGATGAAGCCATGATGCTACAGACATACATATCTACATGCTACATAGCATACATCCTACCACTGAGCTATATCCACAGCTGTGAGATGCCCTTGGTAGGGTTTTTTGTTTATTTGTTTATTTGTCTTTGAGACAGGGTCTCAGTATGTAATCTAGGCTAGCCTTGAACTCTGGATCCTCCTGCCTCTTTCTCCCAAGAGCTGGTTTAATGGGCCCAGGTGCTGTGATGCTTACTTGCTCTTGATGTTTAATTATGCTTCTGGAAACATCTGTACCTTGTCATCACGTACCTGGTCAGGACTGGTAAGGAGTCTTTCTATACTAGGTTTTCTACCCAAGGGGTCAAGTGTTAGTGGTTGAAGAAAGAACCTCCCGGTTTAAAAAGAAAATCCCAATTTCAAAGATAATACAGCAGAAAAATGTATTTATTGCATGCTTTCAGCAATAAATATGGCTGACATGATGGGCCCATGTATTTGTCTCTTATTTACAGCCCTGTCCTCTCAGCAGCAGCTCAAGGGCTTACAGTAGAAGGCACATGATAAAATCACTGATAACAGAGAATGAGCGACACAGAAAATCTAAACAATGCAAAGACCAAGACCACAGAAAGAAAATAACTGTCTCAGAGCACCAGGGGCCACGTAATTACCGTGGCTAAACTTCAAAGCTGGCTCTGAGATTCCTGGCAGCTAAAGGAAAATGGGAAATGGGATCTCGTTATGTGATTCTCATAATTAGAAAAGGAGGCTGGGGGGGGGGGGAGTCACAAAGCTTGAGAGTGGGAACCCACGGGGCTGGGGGCTGGGCCACACCTCAGCAGTGTGTGGATTCCTGGGGCTGTTTCTGTAACATCTGTAATGCAGCTCAATGAAGGGAGCTTTACGAGGGGCCAGGCAGACGTGGACCTGCAGTGGGACTTTGTCCCTCCTAACTGGGGACTTTGGGGTCTTGATATTGGGCTAAGTGCTGAATATACTTCAGAAGTTTCCATCTACCCTCAATATTTCAAAGTCTCTTTTTGGGGGTGGGTGGGCAGTGAGACAAGGTTTCACTCTGTGACCCCAGCAACCCTCCTGCCTTAGCTTCCCAAGTACTAGGATTATAGTTGTGCCACCCCGAGACTCTCAAGCCCCCCCCTTATTTATTTTTTTTGAAGCAGGGTCTCACTCTAGCCCCAGACTGGCCTGGAATTCATGGTGATCCTCCTACCTCAGCGTCCCGAGTCCACAAAACCCTTATTTTTATTGATGTGTAATAGACCCACAAAATGGGCATTAAGTGGCTTTCTCCCTGCTGGAAGGTTCTATGAAGGGCAAAGGAGCGATGCCACGGGTGCCCCAAGGAGGCTCTGAGGGACTGGAAAGAAGTCACTGGGGCAGGGACACAGTGATCTCCTAAAATCACTCCAAAGCCATCTGGGTCCTCTGGGATCCGGATGTAAAGTCTTTGGCATCATTTGGACATCCAGTCTGCTTCTGGGAGCCTCCTCCTGTTGTCCAGAAGTCCAGCTTGAATCTGTCCCTCTGACTTGGGGAAGCACCACCCTGCTCTGGCCTCACTTCAGGAGCCAAATATTTCAATTATGAGTCCGTGGTCCAGCCCTGCCCACTCCAGCCAGCCTCAGGGATGGGGCGGGTGTATTGAGGAACAGAGGGAGAGCCGCAGACAGGCCTGGGATGGGGACGGAGAGGGGGTTCTCCGAGCAGACCGAGCAGACAGGCCTCGTCCACGGCACTGGCCCAGAGCTAAACCACCGGCTGAGAGGAAAAAATGTGTGAGGCGTTTTTGTCATTCCTAGCGGCCTGGCCAGCTCCTGTCCAGATGGTCAATGAATCAAAGCTGGGAAGGGCCCTACCTGTCAGAGGCTCTCCCCTGGCCTCCTGCCAGGCCCCCAGAAAGCCTCTGGGCTCAGCAAGCCAGCTGGAACTCTCCCAGGCCCCCAGAAAGCCTCATCTTTATAAAGTCTATGTGGATGAGGGTTGGTCACAGGCAACGACCAGGTATGGACAGCCCACAGATGCAAGACCCTCAGTGTCCTCTTCTGCCTGGTCCCCTCCTCCCCCAATCCATTTTGGGGTGTCATTTGCATTGCCTGCCACAGCAGCCTGAATGCTGCCTCACCCCCATGTTACTGGTGCTAATGCTTAGAGCCTTGGGACTATGACCTTCCTGGAAAAATACATCTTTGGAGATGTCCTAAAGTTAAGAATCTCAGTGTGAGCTCTGTTTGATAATCCATGTCCTCAGACACACAAAGGGACCGGGGAGACAGCTTGCTGCAGGAGAAGGACCTGAGTTCTGATCCCTAGTGCCTAGGGAAAAAGCCAGATGTGGCGGCCTCTAACCCTAGCCCTGGGAAAGTGGGGACCAGAGCATCCTGGAGCTTGCTGGCTCGCTTGTCTAATTCAGTAGGTGAGCTCTAGCTTTAGTGAGAGAACCCGTCAAAAGAAGGTGTACGCACGCGTGCGCACACACACCCCATAGCAGAGGTAGTGGGAGAAGACCACTGAAGACCACAGGGGTGATGCAGTCATAAGCCAGGGACTGTGGGGCCACCGGAAGCTGGATGAGGTTAAGAAGGATCCTCTCGGGCTGGAGAGATGTCTCAGTGGTTAAGGCACTTGCCTCCAGTGCCTAAGGCTCCGGGTTCAATTCCCCAGGACCCACATAAGCCAGACCCACAAGGTGGTGGCCCTGGTGCATTCTCTCTCTCTCTCTCTCTCTCTCTCTCTCTCTCTCTCTCTCTCTCTCTCTCTTTCTCTGCTTGAAAATAAATAAATAAAATATTTTTTTTTAAAAAAAGAAGGATCCTCTCCTTGAGGTTTTGGAGCAATGTGGTCCTGAGGACCCCTTCATTTCAGATTTCTAGCTCCCAGAGTGTGTGAGCAGAGATTTCTATTAGTTTTTGGAAATGGGTCAGGGCAGACTTGGGACAGTATTTTAGGCTGGATAACTGTCCCCCCCTCCCCGTAAGACCCATGAGCCAAACATTTGACCATCAGCCTGGGCACTATTAAGAGGTGATAGCATCTTTAAGAGATGGGGTTTAGTGGAGGTCATAGGTCACTGGGGGCATGCCTTACAGGTGATTGTGGGAATCCAGCCTTTCATCTCTCTTTGGCTTCTGACCACCATGAAGAACAGCTTTTCCACCACACACTCCCTGACAGGAAGAGCTGCTTCACACCATCCCAGTGACCCTGAATGAAAACTTCTAAATTGGGCCAGACATGGTGGCACACACCTTTAATCCCAGCACTCGGGAGGCAGAGGTAGGAGGATCGCTGTGAGTTCAAGGCCACCCTGAGTCTACATAGTGAATTCCAGGTAATTCTGTCCTCTCCCTCCACCCTGTTCAAGACGGTATCTCCCTTGTGGTTACTCTCTTTGGCCGCTTTGCTTCCTGTGTGCCAGCCTAGCTGGCTGTGAGCTTCTGAATTCCCCAGGCTCCCCCTCCCATCGCCAGAAGCGAACTGGGATCATAGATGCCCTTTGCATCCAGCTTTATGTGGGTGCTGGACAGTTGAACTTGGTCCAGCAGGCTTGTAAGCAAGTACCTTTGACCACTGAACCATCTCGCCAGCATCTATCTTGATGATTTTGTTACAGTAATGGAAAGCAGACAGGCACCCAGACCTTTCCTGTCCCATGTGTCGTGGAGACCTCCACTCCTCTGAGTCCCTCCTAGAGTGGCACTTCCCTCTCGGGTTTCTTCAGCGACTTTCACGCTCATCAAACTGTCTAAAGGCTCCTTCCATTACGTTTGATCAAACTGCCTACTTTTCTTTCTCTCTTTCTTTCCTTCCTTCTTTCCTTCTTTCTTTCTTCCTTCCTTCCTTCCTTCCTTCCTTCCTTCCTTCCTTCCTTCCTTCCTTCCTTCCTTCCTTCCTTCCTTTCTTTCTTTCTTTCTTTCTTTTTTGAGGTAGGGTCTCGGGCTGATCTGGAATTCACTATGAAGTCTCAGGGTGGCCTTGAACTCACGGTGAGCCTCCTACCTTGGCCTACCTGGGATTAAAGGTGTGCACCACCACGCTTGGCCAATAGCTTTAAAGCTCCTATGTGAACTGCCAGTAGGGTAAGGCCCACTCCTTGTGAACTGCAATCTAATCCCCAATTCAAGGCTAACTTAATTTGCAGCTGCGGGGGGGGGGGGGGCTCTCACTCAGAAGGACTCTGGGCTTATTTAGTGATCTGTTATTGCTGACTTGAAAGTCTTAATTGTTTTTGGACAAGAAACCTGACATTTCCATTTTGCATATCAACTATATCTCCAGGCTTAGAAATCTGTTCTTGCAGCTGGGGAGACAGTTCAGTTGGTAAAGAGCTTGGCTTGTCTGTATGAACACCTGATTTCAATTCCCAGTACCACTGTTAAAAAATGCCTGGAGGGGAGGCGCGCGGCCATAATTCCAGTGCTGGAGAGGTGGAGACAGGTGGATTCCTGGAGCTCTCTGGCCAGCAAGTCTAGTCTAAATAGTCAGCCTCCATGCTAGTGAGAGATCCTGTCTCCAAAGCCGTGAATGGAGTCTGAAGGTTGTCCTCTGGCCTCTGGCATATACACATGTGCACCTGTACAACGTTCTGTTCAGGGGCTGGAGAGATGGCTCAGCGGTTAAGACGCCTGCCTGCGGAACCTAAGGATCCGAGTTCCATTCTCCAGTGCTCACATAAAGCCAGATGCACGGTGGCACATGCATCTGGAGTCTGATTGCAGCAGCTGGAGGCCCTACCGCATTCTCTCTGTTCAGCTGGGCGTGGTGGAACACACCTTTAATCCAGCACTTGGGAGGCAGAGGTAGGCAGATCACCATGAGCTAGAGGCCAGCTATGAGACTACATAGTGAGTTCCAGGTCAGCCTGGGCTAGAGTGAGACCATACCTCAAAAAACAAAAACAAAACAAAATAAATAAATCTGTTCAATATCACATCCTTTCACCTTGACACCTTTGCTCTGGTTCTTTCCTTTATCTAGAATGTTCTTCCTTGTTACTTGGAAAATTCTGGTTCTTCAAGGCCCTGCCCAGATATCCCTTATGACACTTCAAGTGTTCCTTTACCCTCTTCAGATTGGGTTTTTCCGAGGTTCATTTTAGTTCTGATCATTTCTTTTCAGGGCTGTAAAAACCACCATGCTCTCCATCAGAGAATCTTGCTTCTCAAGGACCTGCTATTTACTGAGCACCTACTATGCACATAGCATGTGTGTACAGGACAGAGAAACACCTTCTTAGCATTCCAGGCCTGTGCTAGGCTTCTGCTTGCTGTACTGAGCCCAATGAGAAGAGCACTGATGGGCTCTATCCACACTCCTGGGAAATGCATTCTGGGAAATGATCTGGTGGCAAGGGCCTGCCTGTAATCCCAGGTACTCAGGAGGCTGAGGCAGGAGGATCGCAAGGTTCAAGGCCTGTCTGGGCAACCTTGTCTCAAAATAAAAAGTAGAGATGGGCGTGGTGGTGTACACCTTTAGTCCCAGCACTGGGGAGGCAGAGGTAGGAGGATTGCAGTGAGTTCAAGGCCATCCTGAGACTCCATAGTGAATTCCAGATCAGCTTGGGCTAGAACGAGATCTTACCTTGAAAAACCAAAGTAAATAAAATAAAAAGTAAAAAGAAGGCTGGAGATATAGTTCAGTGGTAGAATGCATGTGCAAGGCCCTGGATTCAATCACCAGTTTTGTGCTTGCACACACACACACACACACACACACACACACACACACACACACACACAAGCATATTGGCCTATCTCTACTCAGTACAATCTGAACCTGCATTCAGAGACTCTTCATTTCCACGCCCAAGGCACCTTATATACCACACCAAGTGGAGCCATGTGCGCCCTGCCCTTGGCCTTTCCGGCTGTGAGACTAGGTTAGCTTCTGGAATTTTCTGGGCCTCGGGTTCCTCCTCTGTCCCATGGCTGTCCTGGGGTCATTAAGAGAGTAGACGAAGTGTCCATGAGCAGAGGGTCAGGTGCATGTCCCTGCCCCTTCTGCCTAGCCCTGCTCACAGGGACCATCAATCCTTGTTTCATTTCTGGAATTCTTTTTCATAGCCCTAAAAACCCTCAGAAAAGGGCACCCCAGCACTTCTATAGGGGCAAATTATTGGGGTGGGAGTCACCCCATCCAGACCCCTGATATTCTTCTAGCTCCCCTCCTCCCAATGCCACGGGAGGTCCTGCTTCCCGGCAGCAGGGAAGGCCCAAGGGAGTCGCTGGTGGAGGGGGAGCCATGCATGAGGTCAGGCCCACGTCAGCCCCTCTTGCTTTTCCCCCACTGTGGCCGGGAAGAGGCCGCTGAGCGGGTGCCAGCCACAGAGGAGGTCTGTCCCCTGCTCTGGGGCCAGACCACAGGCAGCCTCGCTGGGCCATGGCCAGGCTAGGGGGGAGGGGCATCCTCAGCCCCCAGCTCCTCTCTGTCTGGGCCTCGGGACCCCTCCCCGACCCCAGATCCCAGCAGCAGCCCAGGGCTCTTCCAAGCAGGTGAGGTCATTGTCTCCACCAGACCAGCCTGACGCAAAGAAGTTAGCCACCCACGTGGCGTGGCGGGATGCAAGCAGCCAGGCCCCCTCTCCTCATCTCCCCATCCCCCAGGCAGCCCTGGGCCCTGCTTTCCAAAGGACTTTGGGTGATCCACCCCATCACCTGCAAGGGTGTGTGTGTATGGGGGGGGGGACAAAGCTGGAGAGACTGAGAGATTCCAGGATGAACCCAGTACTGATGCTGAGTAGCCCAGAGGGAACCCAGTGCTGATGCTGGGTACCCCACAGTGCAAATGTTCCTGTAGCTTCAACCCAGCATTATATGCGCTACCATGGGACTCTATCCTCTGCCCTCTGGGAGAAAAGCAACCCTTACTTCTGCATTTTAGGATTTCTTACTAAGGTCTGGCATGTTTCTGAATGCTCAAAAAATTCTTGGGAAAGGCCTGGGGAGACCCCAGGACTCTGGAGAGGAGGGTGAGACAGAGGGACCTCAGCCCCAGGCAGCAGGAATTCTCAACCCTCACTCAGTCACTTGGTGCTGTCTAGAGACGTTTTTGGCTGGCCCACACCACTGGTGGGTAGAGTCCAGGGCTGCAGATGCTGCTAAACCTGCTACGGGGCCAAGGACGGCCCCTCCCCCCACTGGACCACTAGTCATGTAGTTCAAACCTCAGTGTCCCCAAAATGAATCCACCCTTCAACCTGCCATCTTGCAGAAGCTTTTCATTTGCCCAGGATCATGGTAATGTCCCAGTTAAGATCCAGACCCCAGGACACAGAGGTCATTGCTTGGCTCCTCAGTAGAGAAGTCACCAACTAGGGAACTTCACACAGAAGTGTGAGACCCTGAGTTTGATCTTCAAAACGCAGGTAAAGAGCCAAGCATGGCGGTGCTCACTTGTAATCCCAGTGCTGTGTGGGCAGAGGCAGGCAGATCTCTGTGGCTCACTGGCCAGCTAGCCTAGCACACACCTGTCTTAAAAATGGTAGACAGCACCTGGAAGCATGATGACACCCAGGTGTCCCCTGCCTGGCCTTCACATGCCTCTATGCACACAGGTGCACGTGCACGTGCATACATACACGAAAATAAAAGCACAGCAAGGTTGGTGAAAACCAAGCTGAGTCAGTCTGTGTCCCTGAGTTCAAACTCTTCACAGTCCCGTTTCCTTATACGTAAAAGGGTATTCAACTGGTTAACTCCCAGGGCTGCTGTGACAACAAATGAGGTGACACACAGAAGACACACGTAGTGTCTGTCACCTATGCAATCAGCATTCCATGACAGAGATTGCTCCTTTCCTGTCCCAGTCAACCCAGGGATACCAGCTGTGTCCTGCCAGCCTAGGGAATGGAAGTGCCGAACTCCAGACACATGTGCCGCTTTATGCATCTGGCTTTATGTGGGCACTGGGGAATCAAACCTGGGTCGTTGGGCTTTGCAGGCAAGCGCCTTAACTGCTGAGCCATCTCTCCAGCCCCTGAAATTCTAATTTAACTGTGTGTTTTGAATTTTGATTTGTTCAACTCAGTTCTCTGCTTTTTTAAAAAAGTTTATTTATTTGAGAGAGAGAGAGCCTCCTGCCATGGTAAACGAACTCCAAATGCATGCGCCACTTTGTGCATCTGGCTCTAAGTGGGCACTGGGGAATCAAACCCAGACCGTTAGGCTTTGCAGGCAAGCACTTTAACTGCTGAGCCATCTCTCCAGCCCTTTATCAGTTATTTCGTCCCAGCAATGAGAAGGTAACTGATACATCTTCCTGTTTTTCCAGAGAGAGCATCCTGCCTTGTGTCTGATCCCAGTGGGATGGGTTGTCTTGTGGGCACAGTCAGGACCCTGTGGGCTGACACATTGAGGTGATCTTGGCTGGCCTCAGACCTCCATGTGGTTTAATGTAGGTAATGGGCTCCCCGAGGCTCCCAGGACCCCGACGGCTTGGTGCAACACCCCCATATTCCCTTCTGTTTGAACCCTAGCATCTAGACTAGTTTCAGACTGGATTCATCTGGTGAGTCAATTGCTAATGCTGATGGATGACGACGTGAGGCCAAGTCAGGGTGCCGGCAGCTTGGGAAACACACAGGAGGCCACCCATTTACATTTTCATTGGGCCTTTAGTGCCCTGAGGCAAGTGGGTGACTAATGGTGGAATTTTAAGCTCATGGCCAGCTGACAGGGGGCCAGGCCCCTTTGAAATCTGTAAAAACATGGTCCCTTAAGAGTAAGCAGGGCTTTTAAGTTTACCACCTTGCACTCTCCCCATAGGCGTTCAGGTAGCTAAGCCTTATTGCAGTCTTTCTTCTAGGTATTCATTCTGCACTGGACCCCAGAACCCCGGGGGTCCATCATACTGGGAGTCTTATAATCATTACAGCCCCTAGGTTAGCTGCTGAGTAGGAGCCAGGAGACATGACATGGCGGCCCGGAGAAGTGGTGGGTGTTTTTGCAAAGGTCCCACCTGGGTGGGCACTCTATTTTTTTTCCTCTAGCAGCATTGGCTAAAGTGGGCTTTGCTGTGCTCCTTTAAAAAATGAGGGTATTAGCCGGGTGTGGTGGCGCACGCCTTTAATCCCAGCACTCGGGAGGCAGAGGCAGGAGGATTGCCGTGACTCCAAGGCCACCCTGAGACTACAGAGTGAATTCCAGGTCAGCCTGGGCTAGAGTGAGACCCTATCTCGAAAAAAAAATGAGGGTATTTATTAGTGCTCAGAGAAAAACTGGACTTTGTAATAATAATAATAATAAAAATAATTAGTATCTCATTCTAGCCCAGGCTTACCTGGAATTCACTATGTAGTCTCAGGGTGGTCTCGAACTCACGGAGATAATAATAATGTGTAGCCTCCTGAGTGTTTCCCAAGCTGCCGGCACCCTGACATGGCCTCACGTCATCATCCATTATTGTTAGCAATTTACTCACCAGATGAATCCAGTCTAAAACAAGTCTAGATGCTAGGATTCAAACCAAAGGAAATATGGGGTGTTGTATCAAGTTGCTGGGGTCCTGGGAGCTTCAGGGAGCATGGCCTATCCACTGTGGAGTCACTGCCTTCATCAGGCCCTGTTACCTACATCAATATAATAATAATAATTATTATTTATCTGTTTTCTTTAGAGAATTTTTCATTTTAGCTATAATTTTCAACTTGAGAATTTTAAAAAATATTTTATTTATTCATTTTCAAGCAGAGAGAGAGAGAGAGAGAGAAAGAGAGAGAGAGAGAGATAATGCACCAGGGCCACAACTTTGTGGGTCTGGCTTATGTGGGTCCTGGGATTTGAACCCAGGGCCTTAGGCACCGGAGGCAAGTGCCTTAACCGCTGAGCCATCTCTCCAGCCCAATAATAATAATTATTATAATAAAAGCTTGGGAAACAATAGACTAGACAAGATTTCAAAAGACGTGGTGGCTCATGCCTTTAATCCCAGCACTCAGGAGGCAGAGGTAGGAGCATCACCATGAATTCAAGGCCAGCCTGGACTAGAGTGAGAACTTACCTCAAAAAAACCAACAAAAAAGATGTCTTTTTTGAGGATCTCATCAGTGTCTTTAGGACAGTGGGGTAGAAAGGGAGTGTGTAGCAGGTCCTTGGATCTTCTGCACAGAGGCTCCTCTGGGGCCACATTCCAAGGATCCCATCCAGGAGGCACTGCTTTATTTCCTTTAAGGTCCCCTTAGCATGTCTCTGTAGGAGGGCTGCTTCTTGCTACTTTCTGTCTGCAGGGCTTTTCTCTCTGCACCCCAGACCTCCAGCCGTGGCCCAGGGTTTCACCAGCACGGGAGCTGGTGAAGTACCACATCTCTATGCAGTTTCATCCCATACTTGCTCAGCCAGAGCCCGGAGCTGACATCTGGTAGCTCCCCCAGGAGGTGTCCCCACAGAGACAGTCCCCTCCTCTGACCTCACAGGACCTGGCCCAGATCCAAGTCAAAGGTAGGGGCCAGAATAATCTTTCTAAAACACAAACTGACTGAGGTATGTCCTGTTTAAACCCTTGGTGGCCTCCAATACCCTCAGGATCAAGTCCAAAGCCTCAGCCTGTTCTAACCCCCTCTCAGCTTTCTGTCCTACCACATCCTGCCTTGTGCTCCATAAAATTGAACTGTGGTAGTGGTGGGGAGGGAGGAAAGGAGGACACACACTCTGCTCATTCTCTCCCCCACCTCCACCCTAGGCAGGGTCTCGGTCTAGCCCAGGCTGACCTGGAATTCACCTGTAGTCTCAGGCTGGCCCCAAACTCACAGTGATCCTCCTACCTCTGCCTCTGCCTCTGCCTCCCGAGTGCTGCTCACTCTTGCTTCATTCATTCCTGCTTTTGCACACCCACCCCTGCCCCTAGCATCCCTCTGTTGCCTCGTCCTAGGGATGGCACTACGGGTCTGCTTCAGGCTTCCTCTCCATGAGAATGCTCCTACATTCCCAGTCCTTCCCACTCTTTCTCTCTAGCTACACCCGAGATTCCTTCTTTGCCCCTCACAGGCCTCAGAGCCCCACTGAGTAGAACTGTGTAACAGTCTTCACACACTCGTGCTCACCCCTGTGTGCCAGGACTGGCCACCAGAGACACAGGGTCAGCATCAGGCACAGACAGGCTGTGTGACCCAGGACCCTCTTCCTCCTCTATGGAATGAGGTTCCTCTGAGTCAGTAGACCAAACAAGGTCTGGCCTGTCCTAGGCTGTGTGTGTGGCTGTTAAAAGGACAAGATGGCTTCAGTGCCAGGATCCAGGGACACCTGGAGGTCCAGGTGGCTTTCCCACTTGTACCCCAGCACACCGCCAGATCCCTATGGGAGGTTGTATGGTGACCTTTCTAAGACAGTGTGCTTCCCACGACCTGAGGATATGAGCTTTGGGGAGAAATAGTCACTGTGGATGGAACTAAGTTGAAGGTCCCCACATGAGATCATCCTGGATTGTGAGGGGATTCCCTAAACCCAGCGACAGTTATCCTTATCAGAGGAAGGCAGAGGGTGACCCTGATACGTGGAGGAAACGTACAAGACACAGAGATGGGAGGAATGCAGCTCCAAACTAATGAATGCTAGAAGCCACCTTTAGGAAGTCAGAAAAGATCCCCTGCCCCCAAAGGGCCTCTAGGAGGAGTAGCCCTGTGGGCACCTCACTGCAGACTTTGGGTCTCCAGAACTTTGAAGGACTAGCTGGCTACGGATTTAAGCCTCTGTGATCACTTACTGTAGCAGCCACAGAGAGCAAGTTTATTCAAGTTTATTCTACAGCCTCTCCCAGATCCAGCAGAAACGGATGTAGAGTTCCTACAGATATTAGAACTGTTGCTCCAGGGAAGCCTTGGGGTCTCTTCAAGACTGGGAACCAAACTCTAGAAACAGAACACTGTTTTATACTTGACATCAATCCTGGATACCCATCCTCCCTTCCTCATCAGTGCCCAAGGAACTCAGAGATGGAGGGATCCCTTGTTTCCTCTGGAGGAAATGTTGTTCCCTGCCTTCCACCTGTTGTTAACTGTACACCTGCAGATTGACTTAGATACATTCTTGGGAAAAACGTCTCCATCTCTTCTCCCACTAGTTTGCCTGTAGAATTAACCTTGGCCCTTTGTTCCACAGCCCGTATCTTTATGGATTTCTCAATCAACAGTCCTGAACTCAGGGCAATCACCCATGTATCTTCCCAGTCTTTGCTCAACAGGCTCCTGTCAAATGCCCAATTTTCAAGTCAGCAGACACGGCTCAGATTTTCTCAGGGCGCTGTGAATAACAGCTAATAATAGCCTTAGCAAGTGACACCACCTCTCTGAGCCTCAGTATATTTGTCATTTACCAAAAAAAATAAAAATAAAAAGGGCTGGAGAGATGGCTCAGCGGTTAAGGCACTTACCTCCAGTGCCTAAGGCCCCGGGTTCAATTCCCCAGGACCCACATAAGCCAGACCCACAAGGTGGTGGCCCTTGTTTCTCTCTCTCTCTCTCTCTCTCTCTCTCTCTCTCTCTCTCTCTCTCTCTCTCTCTCTTCTTGAAAATGAATAAAATATTTTTTTAAAAAAGGTGGAGGAGCTGGAATAGCTGGCTCAGTGGTTAAGGCGCTTGCCTGCAAAGCCTAATGGCCTGGATTCAATTCCCCAGTACCCACATAAAGCCAGATGCACAAAGTGGCATATACCTCTGGAGTCTGCAGCCGCTGGAGACTCTGGTGTGCCCATTCTCTCTCTCTTGCAAATAAAATTTAAAATATATATATATATATATATATATATATGTATATATATATATATATATATATATATATATATATATATATATTTAAAGGGATGGGAGCTGGGTGAGGAGATAGCTCAGTCAGTAAAGTGCCTGCTTTGTAAGTGCGAGGGTCCTAGTTTGATTTCCAGAACATAGTAAATGCTAGATGTGGTAGTATGTGCTCATAACCCCAGCATGGGGAGGCAGAGACAGAAAGATCCCGAGTCTTGCTGGCTAGCTAGTCTAGCTAATTGATGATCTCTAGGCCAGAGAGAGACTGTCTCCAAAACAGATGGACCGTGTTCCTGAGGGGGACACTGAGGCTGATCTCTGGCCTCCATACACACTGGGCACTTACACTCGCCCCCATGCATACATGCATTAAATAAAGACTATATGGCAGATTTAAAAGGATCGAGAAAATGCTTGCCTTGCATGGCTTTGCAGGCCCATGGCCTCTGACAGCTGTTTATTTGGGGCTGTGGCTACAGCTGTCAGGCTGGGAGAAAAGTTGGGGTGTCTCCACTTTAGGCTTTGTCATCCAAAACCAACAGGGCCTGCCTGGGTATGCCTGAGCCCTTGGCCTGTAACCCTTTCCTGGGTAATGAGTCTTTGCTGGGGACTGTAAATTCCTGTTTATACTGAGACCCAAAGAAATAAACAGAAGACTCCGATGACCAGGATTTTCCATCTTCATGTTCAGGGATAACCCGAGTCACCGTGATCAACCAGGTCTTGTGAATGGGGCCTTTGAGTCATCCAACACCCACCCTGCTATGTGGGGGTGCATGCCACCATTAAGTAGGGGGCAGCTTCAGTTGAAGGGCTTCAGAGAGACTTTGAGTTCCAAACTGGGGAACCCAGGGCCACTCTGGGGTATTGCATAAGATATCCCTTTAAGAAGTAGGAATGGTATATATATTATATGAGATATCCCTTTAAGAAGTAGGAATACCACAGACAAAATAAAAACACCCACAAAAACTTGGAAACCACCAATTAGTTCAAATCTTCTGTGCTTTACAAAAGAAACCCAGGAAGGCAGTCCTGCGTGGGGGCCTGGTCTTCCTGATGTCTTAGCCTGTGATTGTCACCTAACCCGAATGAATGTTCACTAAAAACCCGGACATCTGCCACCTGCCTGTTTTCACTTATTCCAAAGTCTCCTCCTTCCTTCCACTTGCAAGACAAGGGCTGCTTGAGTATCAGGGGTTTGGGGGACAAAACTGTGAGCCCTCTCTTTTCAGGTCACTCCCTTCTCCGGGGGAGGGTTCTGCCCATATCCCTCCCTCATCCTTCCTGTGAAATGATTGTGTTTGAACACAGACGCTATAGAAACAGGCTACCTCCCCAAGAGCCACTGGGGTGGGGTGGGGGACACGCAGGTAACAGCCCTGGCCCAGAAGAGGGGTTCACTTGACAACTGATGCCTCTGCCTTGGTCCCTGACATTCATCTCTCCTACTATACATTGAACACGGGGAGCTTCTACTATGTGGGGGTCCACAGCTGAGGAAGACCCAGCTGGCTCTCCAGGAACTGTTCAGTGGGAGGCACACAGATACTATTTAGGAAAGCACTGTACTAGAATATGATAAGGGGGGGGTATGAGAGGATCTGAAGCGAGAATGACCCTTCACACAGGACATGAGGTGGGCTTGGAAAAAGCCCCGCCAAGTCCTAGGGAGAATGGCATAAGAAGAGGCATGAAATGAAACGATATGTCCAGGGCTCAACCATGGGAAGCACAAAACATGACAGGAATTCATGTGGTTCCTCGTGTCCAATGATGGCTTCATAGGATCTACGGGGACCTTAAAGGCCATCTACACCAGTAACCTCCCAGCTGGAGATGGGCACTCCTGGCACTAAGGAAAGTTTCAGTGGGCAGAGCCTTGAGAGCTGACGGCATCCATGCGTGGAGGCTGGGGATGCTGACAGATCGTGCGGCACAAAGGACGATGCCACCTCAAAGAGCGTCACTTGTGCCAAGACTGAGCATCCCGGCGCTAGGCTCTCTTTCATCACAGAATTCTCTCCCTCATATTACCTCCACCCGATGTCAGGACTGGGCCTCAGCACCCCTTTGTCCATGGTTCCTGGTCCATAATTCTGACCTACCTTGTTTGATCGTAGGTCAGAAGGCTCTTCTTGTTCCAGAAGGGCCCTGTTCCATATCTTGGGGGGAAGAGAGGGGGGAGGAGGAAGGTGGCCCAAAAGATCTGAACAGAGAGGCCTCACTGGGTCTCAGTCTGTTAGCGCTCACACCTATGCAATGATGTCTATAAAAACCCAGCCAGACTGAGTTGGAGAAGTTTCTAGACACAGGGAAGTTCCTGGAAAGTAGCCCTGGAAAGAGGGCATAGAAGTCTGTGCCCTTCCCCCATCCTTCCCCTGGGCATCTCTTCATTTTATCTTTTGTAATATTCCATCAATGGAAGCATTTTTTTTTTTTTTTGGTTTTTCGAGGTAGGGTCTCACTCTAGTCCAGGCTGACCTGGAATTCACTATGTAGTCCCAGGGTGGCCTTGAACTCATGGCGATCCTCCTACCTCTGCTTCCCGAGTGCTGGGATTAAAGGCGTGTGCCACCACGCCCGACAATGGGAGCATTTTTTGTAAGTGGCTCAAGCATACTGACGAAACCAGGAAAGGGGTGAGGGAAGCCCCAGTTTTAACTGGCAGTCAGAAGCCAGAAGAAAACCACTGGCACCTGAAGGGGTATCGTGTCCCTTGTCCTGTGTCAGAACTGAGGTGGATTCTAGGTCACCCCGCAGCATCTGCCATGGCAGAGAAGAAGGCCCCATACCTACTTGTTAGGTATGGTGCTTTGACCCAGGTGTCCCCATAAACGTGTTCTGAATGCTTCGTCCCCAGCTGGTGGCAGTTTGGGAATTGGAACCTTGTTGGAGGTGTGTTGTTGGGTGCAGGCATATGGGGGTTACAGCCAGCTTCCCCTTGCCAGTGTTTGGCACACCTTCCTGTCACTGTTTGCAGTGCTGTGGCGGAGGTGATATCCACCCCTCTGCTCATGCCATCATTTTCCCTGCCATCATGGAGCTTCCCCTTGAGTCTGTAAGCCAAATAAACCCATTCCTCCCACAAGGTGCTTCTGGTTGGGTTCTTTCTGCCAGCAAAGGGAAACTGACTTCAAGAGTTCCAGAAATGCTCAGAGCGATGAGTGTACAGTAGGAGAAACTGAGTCAGAGTTAGAACCAGCTTTTCCTTCTCTCTCAAGCCACAGACTTCACCTCAGGCAGCCTATTCCATTTGTGTCTCACCGTGTGGTGACATCCCTTCTCTATGTCCCTGGGACATCGGCCCTCAGGCCTGCCACAAACCAGCTCTTTCAGCTTTTGCCTAAGAAGCCTTTGAGTATTTGGGTACATGTCTGTGACTCTTCCCTGCCCCAGCCAACACCCTCCATGGCACCTAGGACATATGGTTTTGTATTCATTTTTATTCTTGTGTGCTGGGGATGAAACCTAGGGCCATGTGTATGCTAGGCATACTCTACACTGAGCTATATCCCCAGCTGACCAGGGTGTGTGACATGGGTGTGGGGGGCTTGTTGCTCATGAACAGGTGCACCCAGTTACCCCAGTTCAGAACCACCAGGGTGAGGACAACAGCAGAGCCAACATCTCTATTGGACATCCGTGAATCCAAGTTTGATTTCCCGTTGAAGAAGTGTAAGGACACCTACAGGCTTTCCTCATTTGTTGGTACAAATCCCAGCAGAAGCATTTGCCTGCAAAGCCCAAGGACCTGGGTTTGATTCCTAGTACCCATGTCAAGCAGATGCACAAGGGGATGCATGCGTCTGGAGTTTGTTTGCAGTGGCTGGAAGTCCTGGAGTGCTCATTCTCTCTCTCTTTCTCTCTAATAAATAAAATATAAAAAACAGCACCAGAGATGAATGTCATGCCCACGATTAGCCATCACTGGCCAAGTATTCTCATACATGGCATACACGAAAGACATGTGACATTTGCAGAGACAGAATAATCAGAATGACACCAATTTTACAGATGAGTAACCAGCAGGTCATTTAGACTGCGGTGGGGGAGCACTGCTCAATGGGGGTGTATGCCTAACATGCCAGAGACCCTGGTGTCCATCCCCAAGGATAGAGAACAAGAATACATGTTCATGGGGTAGAGGAGATGGCTTCGTGGTTAAAGGTGCTTGTAAAGCTTGCGGGCCCAGGTTTAATACCCCAGTACCCACATAAAGCCAGACACACAAAGTCAGATAACAAAGTGTCTGGGTTTGTTAGCAGCAGTAAGAGGCTCTGGGGCACCCATACACACACTTTCTCTCTCCCTCTCCCTCCCTCTCTCAGATAAATAATAAAAATTTTAAAATGCAGGGGCTGGAGAGATGGCTCAGCAGTTAAGGTGCTTGCCTGTAAGGCCTAACAATGCAGGATCTGGAGTTCGTTTGCAGTGGCTGGAGGCCCTGGCGTGCCCTTTTTCTCTCTCACTGTCTCCCCTCTCTATCTCTGTCTCTGTTTGCAAAAAACAATATTAAAAAAAGAAAGAATGAATGAAATGAAGACATGGCAGAGTCTACTGTCCCCAAATCCAGGACACATGAATACCAGGGCCATAGAGACCGGGAGAGGCAGGAGGAAGAAGGCCGAGTGTTAGGACTTGGGGACAATAAGGAGAGTGCCCAGTTGGCATGTGTGTGCCCGTGCAGAGTGTGGCTTGCATGGCCCACGCCCGGGCACCTACCTCTCTCTCACACCTACCCTCCTCTTTCACTTCCTTTCGCGGCTTGGGTTTCCTTCCTCCCTTCAAAGCTCACGGGTTGTCACCTCTGGAACCTACCCTCTGCCCTTTCTTGGAATCTTCCCAGGGAGAGACACCTGCATTTCTGTTTCGATTTCTCCTCGGACACCCAGATTTCCTGGAGAGGCCCAGGGTGAGTGGGTCGGGGGTGGTTCAGGGCCAAGAGCAGCGGGGCATAGAGACAGACAGGGAGGGAGGCAGGAGAGCCTTGACAGGGACCTCCCGAGGTGGCTTGTCATGGTCCTGGCCGAGGCTTACTGGTATCATGATTGGAGCTGTTCACTTAGCTGTCCTCACTTAGGAATTCCTTCTTTCCAACCTATACCTTAAATGTTACCTTCCTCTCCCCTCCCCTCCCCTCCCTTCCCTTCCTTTCCCTTCCCATTTTTTTTTTTCGAGGTAGGGTCTCCCTCTAGCCCAGGCTGACCTGGAATTCACTATGTAGTCTCAGGCTGGCCTCAAACTCACAGCCATCCTCTTACCTCTGCCTTTTCATTCTGGGATTAAAGGTGTGCACCACCACGCCTGGGTTCCCATTCCTTTTTATTATTTAATATTTTACTTATTTATTTTGCATGGAGAGAGACAGAGATTGAGAGAGAGAGTAGAGCTCATGGGTACACCAGGGCCTCTTGCCCTGTTAACAAATTCCACATGCATGTGCCACTTAGGGAATCTGGCTCTACATGGGCACTGGGAATCAAACCCAGGGCCAACAGGCTTTGGTAATAAGTGCCTTTAACTGCTGAGCCATCTCCCCAGCCCTCCCCCAAATCTTTTTTGAGGCAGTCATAATATGGAGGCCAGGTATGCCCCACCATGCCTGGCTCTGGCCTTATCTCTTTTGAAAGACATGGATGGATGTCTGGATATAGAAAGTTCACACCATCCAACTCCCCCAACAACTGGGTGGCTTTTACTCAGATATGTGAGCCATCACCACAGGCAAGTTTAGAACATCTTCGTCACTTCAGAAAGAAACCCTGAAGGTCAGGCCTGGTGGTACACATCCCTTTAATCCTGGTCTGGTGTGGTGGTGCACTGCTTTAATCCGAGCATTTGGGAGCCCGAGGAGTGTGAGTTTGAGGTCAGTCCGGGCTGTACAGTGTGTCTCTGTCTCAAAAACAAAAAGAAAAAAAAAAAAGAAAAACCAAGGGCTGGAGGAATGGCATAGTGGTTAAGGTGCTTGCCTGCAAAGCCTAAGGACCCAGGTTTGATTCCCCAGTGCCCACGTAAAGCTAGATGCACAGATCCAGGCTCTGGAGTTTGCAGTGGCTTAGAGGACCTGGTGTGCCTATTCTCTCCCTCTCTCCCCCCTCTCTGTCTTTCTCTCTTTCTCTGCCTCTTTCTCTCTTAAATAAATGAAATAATTAAAAACAACATCTGCCCATTGGCTATCACCCCTCCTCTCCCAACACACATGATTTACCCCTTGGGAACACGTAATCTGCTTCTGTCTATGGGTTTCCCTACTCTGGACAATTCACACAAATGCAATCCTATATGTAGCCTTCAGGGAATGGCTGACATCACCCAAACTAATGTGTCCAAGGATAGCCCCGTGTGGCATGGATTCCATGAAGCTCTGTTTCTTTCTATGGCTGAATAACCTTCTACTGTACGGAGACAACATGCTGTCTCCCTCCGTTTGGCTATTCTGAAAAATAACGCTGCTATGAACATAGGGTCTTAGCATGGACCTAGTTTTCATTTCTCTGGGCTGTGTACTGAGCTGGGTCCTCTCTTCACTCCATGTGAGGAAGAGCAGCACCTGGGGAACATCTCCCTCCATCGGTAGCCTTCAAGGGTCACAAGGGTGGCTCTACCTGTTGGCATCTCTGGTTACCATCTGACTTCTGCATCCTGGTGATCTTGGCAGGTGTGAAGTGATGAGCCCTAAACCTCATTCGCTGAGCCCTCGGGGGACAGGATGGGATGGGACAGGAACGGGGAGCTGCACACGAGCTTCAGCCTGGATGTGGGATGGAAGACTAGGAATCAGGGGAGCTTCTGTGCTCCACTTGGTGGCTGGCATGTGACATGTGCTCAGCATGTGTTAGCAATGCTAATAGCTCCAAGGATGCCTCCCAAAGCCCCCCACGAGCCCTGGCACCCGGTGGTCCTTGGTGCCTATGTGCAGCGTTTGGGGCTGGGAGGGGAGGCCTGGGTCCTCCCATTCAAGGGCTCCCCAACCTAGCTGCAGGAGCTGAGTCTCTGCCCGATGGTTTGAATTAGAAAGCAGCTGAGGCCTCGTAGAAAAGCTGGGAGAAAACATTATTGTTGGAGGCCGGTCTTCTCCCTGGCAGAGCTGCCTGGCCGGGCCTGGCATTCCAGAGCACAAAGACTTCCCTGGCACAATCGGAGCCTTCCCAGCAGGGCTCGGCTCCTCCCTCTCTCTACTTGGCCTCCTGGGCCTGGGAAATGCCGGCTGCCAGGAGGAAGTCCTCTGGCTCTCTGGGCTCATGCACCCAGCAACATGCTGGTGGACAGAGAGGTCTGACTCAACTCCCGGCCTGGCAAAGCCCCAGGCGCCTGGCACAGTGTAGAAGGGGTGTGTACTGGAGAATGCAGAGGACCAAGGGTCGGCAGCAAGATGGCAACACGGCTCAGAAAAGGAGAGGTGGCCTTACTGTCATTTTACAGCTAAGGAGCCTGAGGTTCAGAGAAGTGACATCTGTACTCATAGCCATAGTCAGTGTGGGGTAAACTGAGGACTGAACCCTGGCCGTCTCCGAGACCCTGTCTTTGTGAACCTAGAAGTACTGAACCAATACAAGGCCTTAAGGATCCTTGTCACCACTCTCCTGGACATGCTCTGTCTCTGACCCAAAGTGGCCTGGGGAGGTGACCAGAAGGCTCTGAGGAGGTCTCCCTTCCATTAAACTCACCATTATCCTTGCTGTGGCTTTTGGCTGATCAGTACCAGTCAGAGCCCCATGACCAGGACTGGCCTTGAGGATGACAGGCCCCATGCTTGTAGAAACTGGGCTGCAGAGAGGCAGAGGTGACTGTCAGGGTCTGCAGAGTGCTGATAAAGTCCCTGTGACTTAGCATTGAGTGGGCAGAAAGGTTTCTTCATCTCTCTCTCTCTCTAGCTCAAGGAAGGAGAGAAAGAGAGAGAATAAGAATAGATGCACCAGGGCCTCTTACTACTGGAAACCAACTCTGGTTGCATGTGCCACTTTGTGCATCTGGCTTTATGTGGGTCTTGGGGAACTGAACCCAGGCTGTCAGGCTTTGCAAACAAGTACCTTAACCACTGAGCCATCTCCAGCCATCATGCCTCTTTTGGACCCTGCCCCAAGTCCTGTCTCTTTGTTCTCCCTCTTCCTCAGAAACATGGGTGTCAACGGGTCTGTGCCACCGGGCTAGTGAGTCTCACCCCCAAGTAGTCAGTCCTTATTCCAAGGACCCCCGCTCCACTTGGGTGGGAATTGGCCTTGGGTCTACATCACAGCCCCTCCCAGGCCAACAGGTACAGGTACCTCCATTTCCCACCCTCAGATGAGAGGACTCTGGTCTGCACCTCTGGGTTGCTGGGAGGATGGAAAAGGTAACATGTGTTCTGCATAACAAGCTGGCCTGCGGCAGGGACACCACAGGCGGTCACATTCGTTTCTCAGCCCTTGTGCCTCAGCAGGGCTGCTCCCCTCGTCTGGAATTCCTCTTCTTTGTGGTCTGTCCAAACCCTTCCCTTCTTTTAAGGCCAAGTCCGAATTCCACATTCTCCACAAGGTCATCCTGACAGTCCCAGAGCCTGTAGCCTCCCTGGGCTTCCTAACTTCCTGCAGCACTCTGATTGGCCTTAGTGTGAATGAATACAAAGTGGGAAGGTTAGGGGCTGGAGAGATGGCCCAGTGGTTATGGCACTTGCCTACAATCAAACTGGATATTTTTTTAATTGTCCATAATGAGTTACATTATTTAATGGGCAAACGATGAGTTGTTATCCCCAGTTCCCCAATGCCCCTCTTCCCCATCCCCAATCAGCTGGATATCCTCCTCCGTGGGCTGTCTGGATCAGTCCTTGGGGCAGGGGATCATGGATAGCCTAGTATTCAGCCCAGTTCTCCTGGCCCTAGTATGTTGTTACTCAGGGGCATCATGCCTCTGGATATTCTCCCCCACCACGGCTCTTAAAATCTTTCCGCCCCTCTTCCACTCAGTTCCCTGAGTCGTGGTGAGTCAAACTGGATATTCAAGCCTAACAACCCAGGTTCAATTCCCCAGTACCCACATAAAGCTGGATGCACGAATGCCCGTTTTCTCTTTCTGTCTGTCTCTGCTTGCAAATAAATAAATTTTTAAAAAAAATCTTTGAAACCTGGAATGGTTTCGGCATTCTTGCCCATTGTGTGTGCAAGGCTGCCTTTTCCAGTGTGTGCAATTTACCTCTATAAGCTGGGCACATGAACCCATGCGAGGCTCAGGCTTGTCTGGGTCACAAAGGAAGAACCCCTTCTCAAAAAGAAATTACTTCTCTAATTAGAAAACAGTTCTAAATGAATGCTGTTGAGAGGATCTGTCCTCTGGCTGCATGCTTTGTAGGGTAACTCAGTCTTCAGTTTTCATTGCTGGGTTGATGGTGAGTTTCTTACCCTTGGACATGGAGCCAGAATGCCAGATGCGATCCTAAATAACTTGTCAGCTTCAGTCCCATTGGCTCTAACATTCAACACAAATCATTCTCAGAAATTCCAATAGCTTCCCCGGTTCCCTCTGTAGCCACATCTGCTCACCAGTGCTTTCTGAGCCCTGGTAGACCAGCAGCCACGAGTCCCTGCTGGACTGTAAGTTCTTTAATAATTTATTTATTTGCAAGGAAAGAGAGAGAGAGAGAGAGAGAGAGAGAGAGAGAGAGAGAGAGAGAGAGAGAATGAATGAGTGTGTCAGTTTCAGGGTCTCCAGCCACTGCAAACAAATTCCAGACATATGTGCCACCTTGTGCACCAGGCTTTACGTGGGAATCAAGCCCAGTTCATTAGGGTCTGCAGGCAAGCTCCTTAACTGCTGAACCGTCGCTCCAGCCTTGCAAATTCTTTAAAAGAAGAAACGCACGGATGCTCCTCCTGACTCTCGGCCCCACCCCGCGCTGACCTGCGGCTTAGCCAAGAG